>CAUHTR010000276.1:0-155803 GCA_959609185.1 Schmidtea polychroa
AAAACAAATATTAGGAAATGAATTTGTAGGAGTTTTTCCTCTCGATAAAATTCCTTTGTTTGAGCAATAATCAAGCCATAATCGTCAATACTCATTCGTCTCATCTTGGTGGAGAACATTGGATAGCTATATATGTGAAACCTAGTAATATATTCGTATTCGATCCTATGGGTTTCTATTATCCTGCTTTGTTGATATCAAAACTTCAAACAATCGGGAAACCTATTGTATATAATAAAACTATGTTTCAAAATCCATTGACTCAAACATGTGGTCAACACTGTTTGGCATGGTTGTTGTATAAAAAATTTGATGGTTAATAAATGTATACTGTATGATTTTTATTTGTTGACTATTTTAATTATTTGTTAAATATTATTTGTTAAATATTATTATTATTTGTTAAATATTATTATTTTATGTTTAAAAAATATTATGTCATACTATTACATGTTCAGTGCATGCACAGTGCAAAGTAACAAAGCACTGAGTAATAAAGACATGTAAAGGTCATTATTTCGTCATGGTTTGTATAAACAAACATGTAGTGTCTTTTCCTATCCTATCTCTATTTTCATTGGTCGGTTAATAAAACCTGTAATATCTCTCTTATATAGTCTACACTTTCATTTTTTCATCACTTTTAAAAAATTTAACACATGAACAACAACAACAATATTCAAAGAGTTGACGGAAAGATCGTTGGAGGAATTAATGGTAAATTTATTATTTTATTATTTTATTATTTTTAATATGATTATTAGGTACTAATCAACAAATTAAAATGAATATCGACGGACAAGCTGTAGACATGAATAGAATAAATGGTAATAGTTTACTCTTATTATCATTATTATTTTTATTATGCTTTTAGATGGAAATGTAATAAATACTTCTGCTGGTGCTGATGATGGAAAATTTCTTTCGAAAGGACGAAAATGTAAGTATTTATTTATTGTTATAAGTTTTTAAGTTTTTTAAACAATATTAATAATAATAATAATAATAATAATAATAATAATAATAATAATAATAATAATAATAATAATAATAATAATAATAATAATAATGATAATAATAATAATAATAATTAAAAGAAGAAACTTATGAAAAGAAGATATTTTAAAAGAAGATTTATTTATGATGATTTTGAAAGGAAGATTTATGAAAAGAAGATTTTTTAAAAGAAGATTTACTTATTTATTTATGATGATTTTGAAAGGAAGATGTATGAAAAGAAGATTTACTTATTTATTTATGATGATTTTGAAAGGAAGATTTATGAAAAGAAGATTTATTCATGAAAAGAAGATTTACTTATTTATTTATGATGATTTTGAACATTATAATTAATAACTTTTATATATTATTTATGAAAATAAAAACTATTTTAGAAAAAGAATTATTTATTTATTTATGAAAACGAATTAAATTATATATTTTATAATATTTTTTATAAGATACTATTTAAAAGACAATTTTGTATAATATCTTACGAAAAATATCTTAAACTTTAAAAATGATTATTATCTTAATATTTTTTAAACATTTTATAATAAAAATATTTTCATAGGTTTGAAATACCAAAACTTTTGTAATAGTCAATATCATAATGACTGCGATGATATAATGGAAAGATATTATAGTCATAAATATAACGGTGTCACCTACATCCTATGCCCTAAATGTGAGGTTATTGAAGTTATAACGTATAAGGAATTTTATAATAAGCATAGACTCCATCTCCAACAATTTAAACCTTCTAAGAAGTCTCTTTTCTATAGCTTATATGAATCGTTTGTTAACAATAATAATAATAATAATAATAATAATATCAACAATAATAATAATAATAATAATAATAATAATAATAATAATAATAATAATAATATCAACAACAACAATAATAATAATATCAACAACAATAATAATAATATCAACAACAATAATAATATCAACAATAATGATAACAATAATAATATCAACAATAACAAGGACTATCGTATAGTCGAAAATTCTTTCATTAAATACATTATTTGCAGCAAAAGGCTTAAATTATCATTTTATTGTTTTAAATAATAAATGCTGCTACCAAGCAATCATCATTTTATACTAATAATAATAATAATATCAACAACACCAATAATAATGATATAAACGAAATAACTAAACTAAAAGATCAAGTAAATAAATTAAATGATCAAATAAATAATCTAATTAATATGAATAAAAGAAAAAATAAAGAAAAAATAAATTCAATACCAAGTAAAAAATCTAAAGTTATTGATATAATTACAATAAGTGATGATGAAATTGATAATAATAGTAGTAGTAGTAATATTTATTATAATAATAATGGTATTAATAATAATAATATTAATCAAATAGGTTATGGTGTCGTAGATGTCACCAGTGATTTAAATAATAATCATATTATATTAAAAATGGACGTTTCGTCTTTAGATTTAAAAACGGTCTCTGTACCAGACATTTTAATAAATAAATTAAAATTATATGTAAATAAATTAAAATCATGTAAAATTCAATTTTGTCTAAAGGTGGAATTTATAAAAGATGATGAGTTACAATCTTTTGTAATCTCGAATTCCGCCCGAGTTTGGAGAGATACATTCATTGACGAAGGTATTGATCGTTTAAATGAAAAAATAATTAAAATTAACGAGAAAGGTAGTAATTGGACTATCAATAAAATAGAATACATAAGCTTTTTCTGACTAAATTTGCTGAAATAAGTCGGTTAAGTGGTAGAAGTTTTATTGAAACCCCAAAATCTTTAAGAAACTTAAGCTGTCTCGTTAATGTAGTTAATAATGACCACTTCTGTTTTTTGTATAGTTTCTTGTCAATTATTAAATATGATAGTATAAATAGGCAATATAGAAATCGCCATAATTCCTACAATCTTTCTGAAATTAAATTTGATCCTAATGATATACCGATGAAACTATCAAATATAAGTAAATTTGAACAACAAAATCCGGGTTATAGTATTAATGTTCTTACTTATAACGAAAAGGCTTTGATTGACATTTCCGATGAAGATGCAGTTATGAAACATCCCTTTATTGATATAATATATAGGAGTAAGATAGTAGGAGCCATACCTATCAATTTATTATTAATTGAAAAGAATGATAATTATCATTATCTTGGAATCACAGACCTAAATAGATTCCTTAATTGTAGGAATAGTTCAATCACTCCTGTTAGGATTTGTAGTCAGTGGTGCCCTAGATGTTTAAACGGTTTTAGAAATGATGACGCTTTTAATAGACATAAGGGTCTTTGCGATAAAAATCAGCTTGGTACTACCTTGTACACATTGCCTAAAAATAAATATTTAGAATTTACTGATTGGAGTAAAACAGTTACTCCTCCCTTTGTTATTTACGCTGACTTTGAGGCTATCTTACCTAAAGACACTCGCTACTTTCAACGTCATCTGCCTATTTCTGCCGGTATGCTTTTTATTAATAATTTCACGGGCGTAAAAATTTATAAGTCGTTCACCGGTTTAGATTGTGTCGATCAATTTGTTACTGAAATTGAAATGAAAAGGAAATATATTGTAACTCCTTATTATTATAAAAATTATCAAAAGAAAATGATAATTACAGATGAGCAACAATTAATGTTTGAAAACAGCACATCATGTTATTTGTGCAATAAGCCTTTAGTTAGTCCAGTTAGGGACCATGATCATTTTACCGGTCAATATCTTGGTGCCGCTTGTACAACTTGTAATCTGTCGAGGCAAATTAGACATACCCTTCCTGTAGTATTTCATAATTTAAAGGGTTATGATCTGCATCATATCTTGAAATTTGGCCTTTCAAAATATCATTCATGGAATATTAGTTGTATTCCTTTAACCAGCGAGAAATTCCTTAGTCTTTTTGCTAGGATTGACTCATTAACTGTTAAATTTATAGACTCTTATCAATTTGTCAGCGAGTCTTTAAATAATGCTGTCAAAACTTTATCATCTTTACCCTTGACCGAATCAGAATTTCAGGGTACAATAATAACTGCAAAGGGAATTTTTCCTTATGATGCCGCAACTTCATTAGAGGTTTTGCATAACACTCATCAGTTACCACCTATTTGGAAAGATGTGACTCCCGCTGAATATGAGACAGCTCAGCGAATTTGGGTTGAAACTTCATGTACTTCACTTTTCGATTACATAATGGTTTATTTAAAACTTGATGTTTTCCTTTTAGCCGATTTTTTCCAACAATTTAGAGCTAAGTCCATTGCTCATAACCGACTAGAGCCATTAAATTTCTTAGGGATTCCAGGTATGTCTTGGAATTCAGCCTTATTAACTTTAAACTCTCCAATTGAGCTCCTCACCGATATGGAGATGTATAACCTTTTCGAGGGCGGTATCCGTGGCGGACTAACTTTTGTAAATAAACATTATGTAAAAACAGACCCGGATACCGCTTTGCTTTACATAGATATAAATAATTTATACGGTTGGGCTTTAAGTCAACCATTACCTTGCAGTGACTTTGAATGGGTTACTGATGATAATTTATTAAATAATATAATTGTTGAATGCACAACGGTAGATTTAGATCTGCTTGATTATGGTTATACCATAGAAGTGGATTTAGAAATACCGACGTCAATTCACGACAAACTGGACGATCTTCCCGTTGCCGCTGAAAAGATGTGTGTACCGGGTTCGAAAATAGAGAAGCTGTTGCTTACACACAGCCCCAAGAGGAACTACGTTCTTCATTGGAGGCTTCTACAAATATTTATTAAATTAGGTGTTAAAATATCAAAAACATATAGAGCAATTAAATTTAAACAAGATAAAATTTTCAAAAATTATATTAACACAAATACGGCGTTACGAGCAGCGTCAACAAATAAACTCGATAAAAATTTTTATAAATTATTAAACAACAGTCTTTACGGCAAGACTGTTGAAAATCTTAAAAAACGTATTAATTTACGTCTGTGTAATTCTTCACAGAGATTATTAACATTCTGTTCGAAACCGACTTTTCGTAAATCCACGAAAATCGATGATGACTTGATTTCGGTTTTATTGAGGAAGGACATAGTGTGTTTGAATAGACCTAGTTACATTGGTCAAACCGTACTTGATTTATCCAAACTCAGGATGTACCAGCTGCAGTATGAAGAGTTGCAAAAATATCGCGACGAATTCAACTGCGAAATTAATATCGTTGTTGGAGACACAGATTCCTTCTTCTTGGAAATTAAACATTGTAGTCTTGACATTCTTTTTACCTGCGATGATTAGAGATCAATTATTAGATACTTCGAATTATGACCCAAATCATCCTTTATATAGTAGGAACCTTGATTCTGTCATTGCTAAATTCAAAGACGAGAATAAAGGGTTATTATATAAAGATTGGGTGTTCTTGAGACCTAAATGTTACAGTTTGATGGGTGATGAGGAAAGTATGAAGGCTAAGGGGATAAGTATGAAAGATACTGGACTAACACATCAGTCGTATCTAGATTGTTATTTAAATGATAAAATATACACAGTCCCTCAGTTTAGAATAACGTCAAAAAATCACCAACTTTTTAGTATTAAAAATAATAAAAGAGCCTTGACGTGTAGAGATGATAAGCGAAATTGGGTGGATAAAAATCAAAGTTTGGCATATGGCCATTATAGGGGCGGTGACACCGATATATTTATAGATTCAACGGAAGCTATCTCAGCAGATGATACAGATGATTTCCATGATCCAGCAGATGATAATTATTTTGGACATGATTATTTTCGATGATGTGTTTAAATTATTTAATAAATGTATTAGTCATATTGTCTTGAATATTTTTTAACAGTAACTTTGTGAACAATTTTTATACATTGTGTGTAATAATAATAATATGTTAAAGTTTTGTTAGTTACCCTTATGACCTTTACCCAGTGTGTTAATAAATTTTAGTGTATATTTAAAGTATAATTTCTTTGTTAATATTTTTAGCAGTACATTTGTGACCTTTGTGAGTAGTACCCATAATAATAATAATAATAATAATAATAATAATAATAATAATAATAATACTAATAATAATAATAATACTAATAATAATAATAATAATAATAATAATAATAATATTAATAATAATAATAATAATAATAATAATAATAATAATAATAATAATAATATGTGTTTTATTACATTGTTTAATAATACCCTTGCGAGTTGTTGAGCGTGACCAGTACCCTTGTGAGCATTACCCATAGGGGGACAGAATATTTTGTCGGATAAACTCTGAGTATATAGATTAATAATATATCGATGAGAACACTAACTTGTTGCATGTGTGGACATTAATAATATTTTTATACATTGTGTGTGTGACCATAGGGGGAACAGAATATTTTGTCGGATAGACTATATTGTGTGTAATAATAATTTTATTTTGTCAACCGTCAAAATAAGTTTTTTAAAATACCGCAACGTAATATATTTAATAATTAAAATAATTTTCATTTTAAAATACCGCAACGTAATATTTTTTTTTTTAAAAAAAAATTTTAAATTTTAAAATTTTAAAAAAAAATTAAAAAAAAAAAACCCCTCCCCGGGGGTAGGGGGTATGACGTCATATGTCTTTGTGACGTCATCGATGACGTCATATGTCTTTGTTCCCGGGTCCACACTATACTCTACTGATTATATATATGTAAGTTATATTATGCATGATCTATATTTTAATTTAGATACTCTGGACCTAATGTTCATGTCAACCATGCATTTTTTGTATATACACACCATATAATTTTGTGACCTAAAATAATTTTGCGTTGATTTAGATATTTTCTAGTGATGAGGGTTGAGCCAACGAGCTCCATTCTATCTACAAAAATATACAAATATACAAAAATAATAAATTTGTAAAAAATAAATAAATAAATAATAAATACTTATCTATTAATAAAACATATGATCATAAACATTAAATCCTGACTCTGAGCTAACAAATAATATCATAAATTAAAATCCTTAAATTTGATTGGATAATAATTGATGGAATAAATAATAATTATTAACAAACATTTTATTTTGGAAATAATTCTAAATCAAAAAAAAGATATCCAGATGAAATTACAATCAGATTTTATTTTTCCACTTCATTTATTGCTCGTGACATTTGTTTTAATTGACTGCCAGAAATATCACATTGTTCATCGTGGACCTTGTTTGAATAAAACCAAAGAGTTCTGTCATTTACAAGTTCCAAATAGTTTTTGTTCCCCAACAACAAATGAATGTTTCTGCATCAACGGATTCGTTTCAATTAAAGAATTCAACAGAATCGTATGCAAATCTCGTGAGTAAAATAAAAGATTTAAACTTTAATTTACGTACATGTATATTATTTAAGCTATATTATTATAGCTATCTTTTGATAATAGAAATACTTGCGTTAATATCTTGTTTACCCATGTGTTATTTCCGGTATTCTATTCAAAGATGTAAAATGTCAGTAAAAAATCATAGGGTCACCCTCACATAATGCAATCTGCAGAACTATCCAAAGCTTTTGATAATAATATATGAAGTTACTTCGACTTTATTTATAATTTCTGTCATCTGGAGCACAAACAAATAATTTTTAAAAATCCTTTTAAAAAATAATTTTAAAAGTTTTTAATTCAAATTTTTAAATATCACTAATTTAAACAAATCTCTAATATATATTATAAGAACTTCTTTCAATTTTCACCTCTGATTGATTTTCAACTGACATTGCATTTATTAAAAAATTGACTATAAATCATTAAAGATATCAATGATTTTTTATATCTTTACTGATTCACAGTCAAGCTTTTTAATAAATACTATATATATTTTATAACCTTTTCAATTAGTTAAATGAGAATCAACGTGGCTTTTAAGAAACAGTATTAAAAGAAATATATACATTTAGGATAAATTTGTGCTAAAACCTACTATGACATTCTCTATTTTGCCGTGATTGACAGAAATTTACATCATTTTCTTTTGATTATTTTTTTAAAGTTACGTGTTTTTTTGGGATTTTTATTTTCATGCTGAACTCGACAAATAGCCTAAGAACTAATACTAGACAGTTACTCATTAAATAAAACTAATAAAACATAATAATTTTAATAATAATAATAATAATTTTAATAATAATAATAATAATAATAATAATAATAATAATAATAATAATAATAATAATATATAATAATAATAATAATAATAATAATAATAATAATAATAATAATAATAATAATAATAATTATTATTATTATTATTATTATTATTATTATTATTATTATTATTATTATTATTGTTATTATATATAAAAACAATTTAAAGATTTTTAAAAATTATTTTGATATTTCAAATTAAGTTATAATATCTATACGTGATTATTTTTCATTTTTAAATATGAATAATGAAAATTTTTGTATGATCCCGCATTTTAAAAACTTTGAAAACATACAAACTTTCAGTTTGAGATCATTTTTTCAAAAACATGTAATTGTATTTGTCATGAGGAGAAAATAATCAGAGTTCCTATCTATTTTTGAATATTTTTTAAATATTTTGGACATGTATCTACACATTTCAGTCTGGAAATTTGTTCTTTAAAGTTATTCTTTCAATAATTACATTGGGAATCAGTAGCCAATATTTTACATTAACAGGAAAGATTTCAACTGAAATTTTAGATTGGACAGTCGTTATTGAAAAGTCAAAAAGGTTCAACTAATATAATTAAATGCATTAAAATGAATCAATCAAAATGACTTTTTTCAATGAAAATTAAATTTAAAAAGTACATCAGTGTTAAATAATTCACAAAGATTAAAATTTAAAAAACTGTCAGTTTTATAGGTTATCCCGTTTCCTTGTTTGAAAGTGTTTTAGTGTGACTTAATTTGCCAAACAACATGTCAATAACTTCAAGATTTCCCCTTGAAAACCATAAATTACCATCTTTGATAAATATTAAGCTGATATCCAGATATACTTTCAATGATGAACATCATCAACACATGGTTCAAATTTCATATTAAAACAGTTTTGACCGCATTTTTATGGAACATTTTATCCAATTCTGTTTTTTGAAGACTATATATCTTAAAAAACAAAATTTCAATTAATGTCTTTAATTACAATAATAAAATTCTTTCAAAAAATCCAAATTTAAATTATTTTTTTTATGATTTTCACCTCTGATTTCTTTTCATTTTCAGTTGACATTATATTTATTAAAACATTGACTATGAATTTGCAAAGATATTGATGTTTATTTGATATTTGGAAATTTTCAGTACAGACTTTTTCAAGTGATTTTGATCTAAAATTTTTGAATATCAATAGATGTCAAACGTCTTCCTCCGCTTTTTTTCTGGAAAAAAATTGGGAAAAAATTTTATATTATTTTATTAATTAAAATAAACTTATTATATAAAGCTGTTCTGATTTGATCATTAATAAATGATGAATTGGATCTGATTTCTATAATTAATAAAAATATGTTTAAAAATAATTATTTTATAATTTGTTCACTTATCACAAATTCAAAAATACGAAAAAATTATTTCACAAGAAAGTATGGATAAATAATTAATTTTTTGTGTTATTAATTACAAAAAATTTTTATATATATGAAAATATATGTTTTGTTTAAAAAGGTATTTAATATTAAATACTATGATATCAGATTAGACTTATTAAAATTAAAGTTATTAAAGTTATGGCCGATTTTAGGGTTATTTTTGGAGCGCCAATTCGGTAATTTTGCATTATTTTTAAAAAAATGACAAAAAACTTTTGTTCCGAATAATTGGCACGCGCCAATTAAGCGAGGGGAGCCGATAGATATCTTTACTGATTCAAAGTCATTTTTTAATAAATATATAATGTCAATTTAACAATATAAAATTATTTTTATAATTAAATAATGACAATTTCAACACTTTTAACCTCAAATTATTTATTATTAATTGTTTTGTGATAATTTGCATTAAAATTATAATATAGATTTTCATTGAATATAATTATAAAATTTCAGCAACCAATTGCTAGAATTGAGCTCATATTAATCGTGTTATACAAAATAGTGAATTAGTAATTGATATTTCTTGCTTAGAATAATGAATGGCCTTGTAAATAATGAACAAATTAAATACTACTTCCAAAATTTGTAATCACAGATTTTATATCTCATATTTGCAATCCGTAAAAATTAAAATTAATTCTTCGAATTTTTAAATTTATCATCGATGAATTTCCAAATTTGGTGCCATTACGCCAATAAGGCCAGAAGAGTTCTAAAATTATAATTAGTAAAAGATTGACCCGGAAAAATATATATATATATATATATATATATATATATATATATATATATATATATATATATATATATATATATATATATATATATATATATATATATATATATATATATATATATATTTCAGAGAATCTAATAGACCAATTTCAAAATTTTCAACAATCCGTTTTGTGTTTCGATAGAAATAAATTACATTTGATCATCTCACTATATCGCTTTCTGTCAAATCTTTTCCTCGGACTCATTCTCATCAATCTATTAAAAATATTACTGAAGCTGAAATGGAAATTGAAAGATTTTCTTGTTTTAATTAACCGTATATCATTGTCTTCTTTTAATTATACCGGCCAAATTATGAGAATATTCAATGAGAGATTTTTTATGAGTTTTTTAGACAAAATATTTTGTACAATCATATATATCAAATATTCACATATCTTTTTGGTTTATTTGCGAGAATATTCTCATTCTTTTGGAGATTGGGTTAGTAGAGAAAAATCCCAAAAATATAAAATAATAATAATAATTAGTTAAACATACATGGCAATGATTTAATTATAAGATAACGCCAATCAAACATTCTTTTCACTATATATTTCGACAGTTTTCCTGTCATCATCAAGTGGGATATAATAACTCATTAAATCCTTAATTTAATTAGTTATTATATCCCACCTGATGATGACAGGAAAACTGTCAAAATATATCGTGAAAAGAATGTTTGATTGGCGTTATCTTATAATAATAATAATAATAATAATAATATATATATATATATATATATATATAGTATATATATATATATATATATATATATTATATATTTTATCAGAGAAATCTCAATTACATTTTAAAAAAAATTCAAACTCACATTGTAACATCATTTTTATTTTCTTCGTCATTTATTTGTTTTAATTTACCATTTATTTTAATGTCATTTAATCAATGACTTTAAAACAATGTTTGGTATTTAACACGAATTTTGGGCGCTGCATTTTTCACGAGTTATGAAAAATATGAAACATCGAATAGATTTTCCAACGTAATTACAAATAATAAAATTTTTCTTCTTTATGAAAATAAAAAAATATTTTTTTAATCATTTAAAAATAATTTTAATTTAAAAAAACAAAATCATACAAAATATTTTTTAAAATTAATTTAAAAAATAAATTCAATTAAAATTTAAATATTGAAAATTATTTCCATACAAAATATTTAACAAACATCATCCCAAATATTAAATATACAAGTTGAGTTATTTAAATAAATTCAAAGTCACTGTTATAGAATTTAAAGATCTAATTAGCAACGCCTCGCATGTTACTCGTTCCCAGTGAATTCTCAAACTCTTCGACAAAATCTTAAAATCAGAAATACTCATTTTTTTACTGGTACATTTTCTAAAATGATGACTAATGTGGGTCATTCCATTCCGTCGGCAATGCTCAAGAACAAAAAAATAATTTGTATATGATTAAAAAAATGTTTTTTTTCAAAAATAAGAAAAATATTATTAAAATATTTTTTAGTTTGATACAATTTGATTACGATTATTATTTTTTAATTTGTTTGAATATTCTTATTTCTAGTTGTTATTAATGCGATTCCTAGCCTGAAGAAGACTGTTAAACGGTCGAAATATATAGGAATGTTATATAATATTCTCAGTTTGCGATTTTCTATTAATTAAAATATAGTTAATAAACAATCAAAGTTAACTTAATGACTGTCTAAAAAATTCAAATTTAAAAGGAAAATATTTTGCAACTTAAGAACGAAAAGAGATGAGAAAAAGTTCGCCAACTGAACCGATTTCAATGAAATTAATTCTTGTAAACGATTCACAATGACTAAAATTTCAAAAGAATTCTATTTTGTTAATTTTAAACATTGGAAAGAAATCTTTATGGATTGAAAATTAATTAAAAAAATTCTTTTTTTTTCTATCAAAATGCAGACAGGTTCGCATGATAAATTACCGGGCATAATTTGAGTTCATCAATGGTGAACCAGATTGGAAATTATTTCAGATTTGAAAAAAAATAATTGTGAATAAATTATTAATTGTGATGAAACGCCAACATTTACAAATTAATCAAATGTTTAATTGTTTTTCGTTAGTTTTTTATTTAAAAATAAATTATGTAGCATGTTATAATAAATACAGTTTCATATCTGTTCAACATTCCGCCCAGTAGAACTACTGCTTCGGAATACAGCAAGTTTAGGAAATTATTATTTTTCATTTAAAAAAATTGTTTGGGTATTTTATTTCATTTTTCAATGTAAAACCTTATTTTCAAAATTTAAATTAAATAAAAAAAATTTATTATTATTATTATTATCAACAAAATGTAATGCGAAAATATAAAAAGAAATCTCCCTCTTAATATATTGTTTTTGAATTTTTTATTTTTATACAAGTAATAATTTATTTTATATTTGGTCCCCAGAAAAGTTTCAGTTGCGCAAGCCTGTATTTATCCTTTTTCCATATAAAAATATAAATTTGAAAGTAATTAATGTTATTATATTATTACCTATTATGTTCATTAACGACTCAGAGATTTAAATTAATTTCGTTAAATTTAAAAATCAAATTTTAAGAACATAACAATATGAAACTAAAAATAATTTTATATTTTACTGACAAACTATAAGTATATTATTAAGTTAAAGTTCTATTTATGCTTATTGATCTTTTTCAGCTTTATATCATGCCAAATTATTAATTAAATGAGAAACCACGTAAAACCGCAGAAAGATGTTGAATTTTCTTTAAGAAACATATAACCATGAAAAATACAATTACGGCAAAATGTAAAAGCGTAGAAAAATATTTTATTAATTTGCATCAAATCATTTCTATTCTAAATAATTTTTATAATAATAAATTTGTTTGATTATTTTTATATTTTCACAATATAAATAAATTAATTTAAATTTAATAAATATTTTGATTTCTTTTTTCATATGGGAATTCCATATTTCGTATATTTATACAGTTACTTATTATATTTGTGAGTAAATAATTATAATAGAATTTGTTCACAAACCTAAGAAGCTTAATATTGAATTGAATTTCTAAAGATTCAAACAACTATGCAATTTTAATCCGAATCCAATGATATTTATTCACTTCTTTCTTTATCTGTTAGAACATTCAGTCGAATAATTCATGTATTTAAAAGTTAATTTGAAAACAATCATTTTCTACTTCTCTTCGTGCGTAAATTACAGAAAATATTTATCGTTATTTATAATATTTATTTAAAAAAATGAAAACCGTAAAATTCATATTTAATACATAATTATATTTTAATATTTTTTGTTTAAATTCTACTTAAATTGACTTACACACTTTTATTAATATTTATATAAAATTCCTTGTACAAGGATCGTTAAAATGGCACACAAGCGAATTCACCGCCCATATAGTAGCCTGTCTACTATATTTCCTACTTGCATATTAATTATGTATTTCGACATTTTTATTAATAAATATTTGACAATAATTAATTTTTAAGCCGACCAACAAATGTTTTCGTTGTGAATTTCTATTTTAGTAAATTATCTTTTCCAATAATATTTTATAAATTTTTTTACTTCTTTTCTGAATAAGAAATCAATTAAAAATAGGATAAATTAATGAAAATAAAAATAATGTAATTTCGGCTTTTAATTATGATAAAAATACAAAATTTAATAATTAAATATATATTAAAATTTTAGAAGGGATAAGAAAATCTTTTGCCCTTTTGTATAAATCGGAAACAAGTCTATCAATAAATCTTAAACTATTGTAATTAGAACAAGCCGTTGTTTTAAATATTGATAATACTTGTTTTAATAGAACGCTGTTAATATTTATGAAAAAATCATTTTAACACAACATTGAATATGAAATGATGAAAAATTTACAAAATAATCGTTTTTAATTTAATTGTAATATTATATTATTTAAACAAATGTCTAGAAGGTAAAATTGTTTTCCAAAATAGGAAATTTCAATAAAAAATCTTTATAAATAAATTTTAAAATTGCTATACTAAATTAATTTTAACATTTTTTTACAACAAATTTTTCACTTTCATAAAAATAATAATGACAAATTTGTAATTTTTAGGAATATTCTAACTAGTTTTTGAATCACCAGTTTTGGGCTTTTGGTATTTAAAATTTGAAACCTAAAGATTAAAAATTTACATTTCTCCACTTTTACATAACTGAACTCTTTTGAAAATATCTTTTAGCAATACTATTGTTAAAGAAATAATTTACAGTTTCATGTTTATTTGCCTTAAAGCTATGAAAAATAAAACAAATTTCCTGAGTTCAGTACTTAACATTTTCTGCAAAATAATTATATTAGATTTTTTTATTGAGGTATTTACATTTAATGTGTTATGCATAGTTTTTAAAATATTAAATTCAGTATTTGATAAGTAGGACATACTCTATGTCATTTTCCTCAATATGAGAGATTTTTTTGATATTGCCTATTATGTATTTTTAAATTACATTTCTGTTCATTAGTTAATGAAGATTTTAGTAACTATGGAAAAATATAATTTTTTTCAAATACAAATAATATTCTTTTTTTAAATCATTTATATTAACTTCGACTGTGTTGAATGAATGTGGCACAAAAATATTGCGAGAGCTAATTAACTCACTTCCAATTATCTGATTGAGCTAAAACCTGGCGAATAGAATCAGTGTTGATAACAATGCGTTTTATTAAGTTTTGGTACCACACTTACAAACACACAAACACACAAACACATTGAAGTTTTGATATAGCGCTAAACCTTGATTTCAAACCGTGAGATTTGTATATAAAGAATTAATACTAAAATCTATGTTCTAATGTTTTGATTTACTTATTTTACATAACAGATATAATAAACTTTACATAAACGGATTATGTAATACTTATAATTCAGTCTCTTATATTTGACATTCTTGAAATGTTCATAAGATCTTTTCATTAGACATATATAGATAAAGGTTCTTTAATCTTTTTAATCTCAATCTCAATGTTCAATCTTTATGGATATCTGTCAATCCTTCTTTTGTAGTCTTCTAACAATGTCAAAATCTATATTGATTTACTATTTAATTTATCTTCATTCAGTTTTCGACTATAGATCAATGTTTTACTAATTAACGAAAAATAGAAAATAAAAATTATTTAGAATAAAGAATTCGTGACAAAATTATTTGAATGAAAATTTTTAACATTGATTTAGTTAAAAAAATATTTGGCAATACGACAAATAATTCTATATAAACTATAATTAAAACAAATTTTCTCATGTCAATTCTAAATTTTTCAACGATTAGATAAATTTAATGAAATAAAAATCCAAACTAAACATTAAAACAATTAAATCTGACATAAATTCCAAATTTCTAATAGTTTATTTACCAGTATTACGATTCAACAATGACATTTCCCAACAATATATTTCGCTACCCAGGAGGTCATCAAATATTTTCTAGCTGGTAATTATAACATTGAATTTAAAACATTTTATAAATATTGTCTTGTTTTATTGAGTTGCTTCCATTTCTATTTCTATTTGATCTCATTTTTGCTGATTTTGTAGTTGCAATATTTTGTTACTGGCCACAATGTGTGATACTTTAATCCTTGACGCTGGAAGGGTTTAGAATATTGAAGCTCAGATGTATGGACAATTTGACAAAATATGAGTATACTAATCATATAATTCCTAAATTTATCAAAGATTTTTATTAAATCACCTTACAAGGATCTTTAGGAGGAATAATATCTAGTTCATAGCTTATATAAAATATGAAATCATTGTTCAATTATCAGAAATATAATGTATAAATATATAAAAATAATCCTCATGAAGAGTTACATGAAACAAAAATTCTTTTGGTGTTAAATTCTCTACATATTATAATTATTCATTGAGCATTGAAACATATGCATATAAAATGTAATTTTATTTATTTATTTTAAAGATTTCTGGCCAAAAACTATTAACATAAAATAAGTATAGAATTAAAATTTTAGTTTCCCTTAACAATTGTCAATTTATTTTTAATTGATTCAATAACAATAATAATAATAATAATGATAATAATAATAATAATAATAATAATAATAATAATAATAATAATAATAATAATAATAATAATAATAATAATAATAATAATAATAATAATAATAATAATAATAATAATAATAATAATAATAATAATAATAATAATAATAATAATAATAATAATAATAATAATATTTCCTTTAAACCTGAAAAAGAAACTTATATCGAATATTTTAATGAATCCTAAACATTGACTGCGTAACGCATAGACAGCGTAGAAGCCAACAATGAAATTAATGACAAAATGTTCTTTCTCCTAACCAGAATAATAACACAAAACTCCATTATCGAAATCGGAAGTGAACTTGGAAAGTTGGAATAGCAACAACTTATTGTATCGTTTTTTGTTAAAATTGTACATCATTAGCTGTACACTTGCTCCCTAATGATAGAGGAGACANTAAGAACTTTTTTTCAATTTTCATCACTGATTTCTTTTCAATTGACATTTATTTACTTAAAAACTTGACTATGAATCAGTAAAGATATCGATGTTTTTTTGATATTCACGAATTTTCGGTAGTCTTTTTCAAGTGATTTTGATACAAAAAAGTGATTTTTGATCAAAATCACTTGAAAAGGCAGTGCTGAAAATTCGCGACTTCCAAAAAAATAGCAATAAATATATACATATATATACATAACTGTTTACAAACGTCAAGCGTAACAGTCACAACAAACCGCAAAAACATTCCCCAACCGATTGCCCACAGTCCGTTTCGTAAATAACATTATCGCAGACACGAAAAAAAATTTGAATAATTAGAGTAAACAAAAAAATTAGTTTTCACATTAAATATAAATATTGATGTCGCAAAACATTCGCGATTAATAAAAATTAATTTAATCCCCCAAAGATTTCCCACCAAACTCTGACCTATGGAAAATAATTTATAAATATATAATTTTTTTTTCTGAGAGAAAACTTTAGATAATTAATCAAAGTAATAAAAAGTTGGAAAATTATTGATTATTCCCATCTAATAAATTTTCAACTGCTTTTTTCCATAAGTTTTAATTAAAAATAATTTCAAATTTGAATATTAAAATACGGTATTAATTGTGAAATATGAATATCGGGTGGGAAAATGTTGATTTATTATTTAAATATATTTCTTGCTGTAAAATTATTTTAATTTTAATTTTTAAATTAATTAAATTTAAAATTATTAAATTTTTTAAAATTATTAAAATTATTGTCCCGAATTTTTAAAAATCTTTATATATTAATATAAGGATATATTTTTTAATATTAACAAATTTGAAAATATAATGTGAGATTCTGGTGACCTGAAACAACAAAGAATTCCTAGTAAAACAATAAATAAAACTATTATAAATTAAATAAAATTTCAACAACAAATTAAATACTTTCTCAGAAACCTGCATTAATAGGGAAAAAAATACATTTCTAATTTTGTGTGATTCCATCAATTTCCTTTAATTAAAAGAAAGCATAAGAAAGGCTTTTAATTAATAATTGTAAATTATTACATTCTCTCTTTAAATTTTCATAAAAAATACATAAAATATAGTTTATTCTTGAGGAAACTCTAATTATTATAATTGTTTCATTAGGAATATTCAAAAGAAAATTAATGTAAATTTTGCTTCCTTTTTGACAATATTTGGAGTCATTTGCATTTTTTTCGTTTTAATTGATTTAATGAACTTATAAGTCATATTTTATTCCATAGTTCTTTCAATTTGGATTCGAAATTCTAAAAGGAAAATATATACACTTCTATCAATTCTTAATCTTCAAAATAAAATAAAATTTGTTTCGCAAATGGAACTTTTCAATGTGAAATATTGCATTTTGAAGGAAAGGTTCAAGATGTAAAGGTCCATGGAGGTCAGTTCATATTATATGTCTATATCCCACCCATTCAATGACTTACTTATTACATTACCTGTAGGTCCTTGGCCTGATGTATCTCACTTTATAATATGGTAACAAAATTTGACAAATATGACACAAAGATTAAATGAATAAAAATTATCTCAAAGCTAGTTTGTCACAATATAAAGTGAATATATATAATGTTCCAACCTAGAATGTTATAGAATGCCATGGTCCTGGATTTAAGGTTAAAACTTAATGGTTTTCAAAATGCTAAAAATTGTTATCCAATATTATGACCCTCATAAAATTAAAATATGTTCTACCGCAAAAGATATTCATAAAATATAATTATTCTGGCATAAATTTAATTTTGAATCTTTAAATTATTGGTTATACTTAACTATTATCTGAAAATCAACATTTTCTATCGAATGATGCATAATTTGTCCAATTCAAACAAGTATTGATTTCAAAAACACAGATATTGATTTTTTACAAATTTAATATTTATCTAGATAGTTAGATAAACCATAAATTATTTCAAAATTGAATAGATATTTTCTTTAAATTTGTTTGTTTATGCAATTAATGTGTGAATAAATGGGAGATGAAGCTAATTTATGGAATTTGTAAATTATTTAGTAACTATAAAAAATAATAAAAAACATTTATAAACTTGAAATGTGTGAAAAATGCATTTTTATTATATTTTACAAATAATTTTCACAAAAAGACAAAATCTTGAAATAAAAAGATTTATTTAAAATAATCATGATGATAATAATAATGTAACGTTCATTATTCTTATCATTTTATTATAATTTGTCATTATTGTTATTATTATGATTATAATTTATTACATTTATTAACTGTTATATTTTAATAAATTTTATTTATTAAAAAATTCTATAAATTAAAAACATCAATTCCTATAGTAAATAGAAAACTTTAGAGAATTGCATAAAATTAATAAAAAAAATGGAATAATAAATTTTTATGTACAAAGTCTTTTCAATAATTAACGAAAGCAATTATGCCCAGATCCGTTGACAAAGATTGGTTCTTTTTTGTTATTATCCTATTATTGAAAGCAATAAAATTTGTTATTTCAAAAACTTGTTTTGGTTTTAAAGTTTTATTATTATTGTGCGTAATAACTTATTCTTACATACACACACTCACACTCATAACACACATTCACTTAAGCTGTCTCGCAGCACCTTTTAAAGGAAACTCCGCTGGGCTCAACATTTTCTTGACACAAATAATTTTTAACAACATAATTATTATTATTATTATTTATATTTTTCAACAAGGAAAATTATTTTATTACGATTTCTTATTAATTAGATTCTCTCGTCACTAGAAATCTATGAAGTCAATTAAGCTAGTTTAATTTTCTTGTGATAACATTCAAATAATTAATTATTATTTTATTGATTTTAATAAATATAAAACAAATGTTGCACTGTAATAATGAGGATTGATTTTTTTATCTCATCGAACGAGGAAATGATTTTTATTTCTTAATCAATTCCTTCATTGATTATGGAGCAATGATTTACTAAATGAAAAATAATTAATTATTATCGATTGTTTTAATTCAGTATTGACGGAGATTATTTGCCGAGGAGATCTTCAATGCACTCACGTAAAGGACAGCATTTGTCACCCAGGTGCCATGAAATGTACCTGTCCCGCTGAAACGGTCTATGTTCCAGAGTTTCATTCATGCAGTAAGTCAATTCAATATAATAATAAATACATTAATAATAATAATAATAATAATAATCATAATAATAATAATAATAATAATAATCATAATAATAATAATAATCATAATAATAATCATAATAATAATAATAATCATAATAATAATAATAATAATAATAATAATAATAATAATAATAATAATAATAATAATAATAATAATAATAATAATAATAATATAAATAATAATAATAATAATAATAATAATAATAATATAAATAATAATCATAATAATAATAATAATAATAATAATAATAATAATAATAATAATAATAATCATAATAATAATAATAATCATAATAATAATAATAATAATAATAATAATAATAATAATAATAAAAAGCATTTTCAGAAAAATTTATTGTAGCAAGAATTTATCAATTACTCCAAATATATCTGCAAAAGGAACTAACTGACATATAATGTAATAATGAATTAAAACGCATTTTTCCAACATCAGAATCAAAACTTGATTTTTACAACACATGTCACAAAAAAGATTTTGTAATTTGAATCAATTGGCACAAAGGCTTTGAGTTCTTTTGGATCAACTTACATCTGCAAATCGTTCTTCTTGAAAATGAAATTGACGAAAAACAAATGTGCGTTATTGACTAATGAAAACCTGCAAAACCAACTACGATGTGTCGTTTTCGCCGTTAGGCTAACAAGGCCCCGGCCTAGTGGCGGTAAAATTAGGAATAAAACTGTAAATAGTAAATGTAATTACAAGTAAGGACTAAGAGAAAAAATTTAAGTAATGTTTAATCATTATTTTTTAAATTTAAACTAACAAATTCACGTACTAATACTTTAACCCCTTTACCGGTAGACCTGAGGATACTCGTCAAGCCGAAACCGGCTGATAACCGGTAGACCCGAGTTAACTCGTTTTATATATTTGAAAGCGTACTGCAGCACGGTAGACCCGAGTATACTCGCCTAAACGTAAATACGTCGTTCTGGGTCATTTAAAAACATCCAACCATAATAACCATGCACTCTACTACAACTCTAGCCCTGCTAAGGGCAAGAATATATGGCAGGGCTAAACAAAATAAAATATTATACAAAAAACATTTCCCATGAAATCTCAGAAAACATTTCAAACCTCAATGTAGTGTATTACCCCATCGCTATAAGCTAAATCATCACAACAACTATTATTATGCTGTTCTAGTGTGTCAGATAAATAAAAGACAATGCAAAAGAATTCTTACAAAAAGTTGGAGCAAAAGACACAAAAACTTGCAAAACAATTGTTCATCTTATTCAGTACTTTGTTATCCACTAGCCATTACTTTACAACAATACTAAACTCTGCTTTATTTGTTATTAATTAGTTAACTGTTATTCGTTATTAGTTGTTCGTTATTGTTGATAAAGATGTTTGAAAAATAATTAAAATATTAATATTTTTATAGCCGCAAATAAAATCGCCAATTAAGGGTCGATTTCAGAAAAAGAAGTTGACGGTAAAGGGGTTAATTACTTTCATTTTTTAATAGAAATCAATATAGCTTAACAATAAGTTAACATTTGTGAATGTCAATATATAATTTTAATTTTGGAGAAGAGCAGCAACTTGTTAGATACGTCAATGATGCAAAGGAAAGAATCAAAATCGTCATGAAAAACTAATTGACAAAAAAGAGAAACCAATTTAAGACTGACTTAATATCATTCAATTGTTTTCTTGAGTATTACTTTTATAGTTCTGTATATTTATGTATATATTATTAATATATGTTTAACGGTTTATGGATAATAATGATAATAATAATAATAATAATATTTATTAAAAAGGGAGCTTGAAGACTATAAATCAGTAATATATCGATGTTTTTTGATACTAACGAATTTTCGGCACTGCCTTTTTCAAGTGAATTTGATCATTATTACATTTAATAATTATTGTTTGGGACCAATAAATATATTTCTGATTTTATAATAAATATATTGGTTTAATTATATTTTATTTATATTTTATTTTAATTACCCAAATAATATTTCCTATTTTTTTAAATTTTAAATTCTATAATTCAATTAAATTTTTAATTTTTTAAAAACATGCTGATTTATAGAATTGCAGATCTTCAACCCCAAATGTTCTATATATATGCGTCCCAAGGTATTAAATTGCATTGTTAAAGTAGCCCACAAGATCACTTGGGTTGGTCAGGTCTTATGAAGCTGAAAAAAATGGCAAACCACAAAAATAAATTAAAATTAATATTTTACTTAAAATTTGTCAGTAAAGCTTTAACTTTATTCAAAATAAAATATATTTAAATTATTATAATATATAATGAAATAAACGTCCATTAAGATGTAATATATCATAAAAACTTTATTAAATTTTCTTTTTAAAATTGGCATTTTTTGAATTGGTATAACTTATTATCATTATGAGATTTTGCTCCATATAATAAATAAAATTTAAATTATAAATAATATCCTAAAAATATTTAGCTATTCATACTATATGAAAAGGATTATACAAAAAAAATTGCACATTAAAACAAATTTAATCTATTTATAAAAGCCTAAATAATGTTTACAATTGAAAGGATTTGAGAGAACACACCTTTACATACGCATTTACCTACGTAGAAGTGTATAAATTTATAAATCCCAACTTTACGTATCCTATTAATGGAGTAAACTGATCCCTGTCAATGATACGGGTTATCATATTTCTAGAAGCAGTAGAGATTTTACGGGAAACTTTTGTCTAGAATTTTCTGACTTCTACATGCATTTTTAATTTTTTCAATTATTTCACAGAACCTGACCTATTATATACACAAAACAAAATTTAAAAAACGAAGAATTGTTTTCATTCAATCAAATAAGAAAAAGTCGAGCTTCATGTGAGACTTTCTTTTCAATTCTTTTTTGGCTAGAATCTAACATTATTTCTGTTTTACGTCTGAGCTATACAATTCTTGCTAAGAAATTCAATTTAAAAATTTTCCCTTCACCCTAGTAAATGTTTGCATTGATTCTTTACTTGAAAACAATTATGTTTTATTTTATTATTTCACATGAATATTTCACAATTATTTTATTATTTTCTCAGTTAAGTCAATAATTCTGTCTGGTCAGGCCTAATAAATTATTCCCATTATCAATTAAAACTTTTTTCCAAACTATAAATTCTTATTAATTTTTGGAAAAAGTTATTATTATTATTATTATTATTATTATTATTATTATTATTATTATTATTATTATTATTATTATTATTATTATTATTATTATTATTATTATTATTATTATTATTATATTATTATTATATTATTATTATTATTATTATTATTATTATTATTATTATTATTATTATTATTATTATTATTATTATTATTATTATTATTATTATATTATTATTATATTATTATTATTATTATTATTATTATTATTATTATTATTATTATTATTATTATTATTATTATTATTATTATTATTATTATTATTATTTTTATTATTATTATTATTTTTATTATTATTATTATTATTATTATTATTATTTAAAACAATAAAATGATAATTTAAGCCTTTTGCTGCAAATAATGTATTTAATGAAAGAAATTTCGACTATAAGATAGTCCTTGTCAATCTTGACAAGGACTATCCTATAGTCGAAAATCTTTTCATTAAATACATTATTTGCAGCAAAAGGTTTAAATTATCATTTTATTGTTTTAAAAAATAAATGCTGCTACCAAGAAATCATCATCATCATCATCATATTATTATTATTATTATTATTATTATTATTATTATTATTATTATTATTATTATTATTATTATTATTATTATTATTATTATTATTATTACTATTATTATTATTATTATTATTATTATTATTATTATTATTATTATTATTATTATTATTATTATTATTATTATTATTATTATTATTATTATTATTATTATTAAATTAAATAATGTTTTATTATCACCGCAGATTTTGAAAGTGGAAATAACCCGTATTCTACCAATGAAGAATGAAATGGTTTTGTTAAAACTGTTGAAGGAATTATCATATAAGAAACATACGGACTTGACTAATTTTATTCAACGGAATGGCTCCCAACCAGCAAACTTTTATGGACTACCTAAAGTACATAAAGTGGGTATGCCAATGACAAATTGCACAGTTTTTGGATGGATTATTAAAACATTTAATGATTAATGATTTTGAATTTAAGGACAGCTTTGAATTTTCAACGTTTATTACTCAGCTGGAAAAGAAATACAGATGAATTTTTGGTATCTTTCAATGTGCGTAGTCTATTTACGAATGTCCCACTATTAGCAACGATTGATTTATGTTACAAGATGTGGAAATAAAATGTTATCGAACATGAAAAAGTGGATGGAATTTAATTTGCAACGTCAAATGTGAATTTTCTTTTTAACAATGAATGATATAAACAGCTTGATGGTGTTGCTATGGGTTTCTCCAACAATGGCATCTGTTTTTATGTCAAGTTTAGAAAAGAAAATATCATCACACAATTTATCTAAACGTTATGTTGATGATATTTTTTTAGTTTTTCAGTATCGTGAGCATGTAAGGCTTTTGTTAGAATATATGAATGATTTGAATATGAATATTAAATTTACGTGTGAAGAAGAAAAAATTTCTATGATACTGATTTTGGATCCGCGTATTCAACGGAAGGGAAAATACTATCAGATTGAAATATACAGAAAAGAGACTGATACTGGTCTTTATACTACTACTGAGAGCTTTGATATATAAATACAAGTGAAAATGGTGAGAGGATTAATTTTAATTGCATTGTCTTTATACTTCAACATGTAGATAAGACTATATTTTAGGGTTGTTTCAACGTCTTGCAAGATTGGTAGCATGTTCACTAATAAGTCTCCAACACCAGTTTGTCTGTATTCAGAACTCGTGTATCAATTTTTATGTAATGGGTGTAATGCCACATATCTTGGAAAGACTGCTACTCATCTCTGCACTCGAGTTCTTGAACATTGCCGATGGAATGGATTGACCAACATTAGTGATCATTTTAGGAAGTGTACCAGTAAAAAAGTAAGTATTTCTGATTTTAGCAACTTGTCGAAGAGTTTGAGTAATTACTGGGAATGAGTAAATACTGATCATTAAAGTTATGAATTAATTTAAATATGAATCATCAAAGATCTTCTTTCAAATTAATAATAATTTTCAAATATAATGTAGTAAATAATTTATTTAAATTGAATAAATTAATTGAAATAAATTAATTTTAAAATTACTTATGTATACTTATCACATATATACTCAGTTTGATTGACTAATTGCTCAAATTATTCAGAAAATTCAGTATAAATTCATTTACAAATTATCAAAGTCAACCATTTACTTTAGAAATATTTAAATAATTATCATTGAATTCCAAAAAAGACTGATATAAGACCCTCTAATGATTACATTACATCATTGAATAAACCAGTAAAGTCATTTAAATGACAATTCTCTACCAATTTATACCCAAGCAAATTCGCCTCTAAAATCATCTATAATGTATCAAATATCCCTAAAATATCTATCCATCTTTAAAGATTGGTATTTTATCGATAAGTATCTGTAAAAGGTTATATAGTCCACTCATAATATCAAAAACAATAAGATTTATTAAAATCCCTAAATGGCTATACCTCTGTATTCTATTCCCTTAGACTTTGATCTTAATTCCTAATATCTAAATATCACAAATATTTCACTATAATAGTCTAAAATCAAGTAAATTTAATTGGTCCTTAAACTTAAATAATTTATCAAATCTATTGATAAAACCAGTTATAATTAAAAATAGTTAAATTTTTGTTCTAAAGGTAAATTACTCTCTTCGACATTTAAAATAAAATGACTCTTAAAGATTATTTATTACTGTTTTAACCGAACTAGATCCCATTGAAAAGATTATAAATTCTACTTAATATATATCCGTTAAATCTCTATATTCCTTCAAATGACCATATTTCACCCTTAACTGATATTCAACCAATTTAATTTCTAGAAATCTAATTAAAATTACGTGACAAATCAGAAATTTTCTCCGATAAAGATCAATTTTCTTTAGTTGTTGTCGATGTCCAACATTCAGGTTTTAAGTCAATATTTCTCAACTTTTGTTATTGTTAATTGTTATTGTTATTGATAAAATTGATTTAAAGTATCAGTTAATATCAATTCCAATTATCTCTAAAGATCTCAAATATTAGTAATCCTTGTTCTAAATCACTGTCTTCTAGAGATCTAAAAATCCAATAAAATGACCTTAATGAATTCTAAACTGACATTCAGCACTAGTTTTATTCCAAAGGGAATGTACGGATAGCAAGTGTTAATATTTTTATGTAATTGTTAATTTTTAGTAAAATAATTTTAATTTAAATAATTTAAATAATTTAATAATTTATTATTATTATTATTATTATATTTATTATTATTATTATTATTATTATTATTATTATTATTGTAAGAAGATATAATAATTTCCAACGAATTACTTACATAACCAGGTCACTAGACCTTGATATCTATTGAATGATGCGGGAATGCTTGTATAACTAAATTAAGTAAGTATGTTTGTCTTCTGTGTCAACAGTATCTCTTAAACTAATAATTCTCCCTTTTGTAGATTACGCAATTCAATGTACTATAAATAGTATAACGATTGTGTGTTCCGTTTAGATTTTTGTAGTGAATAAATATTTCTGTGAACTATGTCTTTTTCTAACATGGCGACCACGCCAGGGCTCCAGAACTATATCAAGCCACCTAATCAATTGCTGCCAAATGGTGATTTAGAAATTTTTATTTTGGAATTGAAGAGATTTTTCGAATTCACTCAACAACCGCAAGAAATTCAAGAAATTGTTACCAAAGCCTTTCTGTCGGTAGAGTTGATCCAGAAATATGAAGAAGTACAGAGCGATTATTCAGGCTATGAAGAAAGATTAAGAAAAGCGTTCGAGCCAAGGAAAAATCGAGCCATGGATCTAGACGCAGCTTTAAGATATCGAAAAGGAAATGACTCGTGCACCGAATTTTTCAATAAAGTGGAAAAGCTCGTCGACAATGTTCTTCGACACAAATTAACAAAACCGGCATTAATGTTATTTTTAATGCAGAATGCAATGGAAGATATGGAAACAAAAAAAGAATTGAAATTAAGAGAAGTTAAATCAGTAGATAAGGCCAAGGAAGTGATATCAAGAATGGAAGAAATTCAAAAAGAGCTTTCAAGTGAACAATCCTTAGCATCTCTACATGAAAATAAATCATATGCGGAGACAGTCAAAAGTCCGAGAAAAACTCAGTTGTACCAACAGAATAAGACGCCAATATTTTCTAACTCTAGAACCAATGAGGCCGCGAACTTCAATATGCCAAATAAAAGTGACTGGAAGAACGGGACCAGGCGATTTAAACTGCAGAGATGTTGGGCGTGTGGAGAGCAAGGACATATTCGAGCAGAATGCCCAAACGTAAAATGCTCTCAATGTTCCAAAAATGGTCATTTCAAGTATCAATGTTGGGACATCAGAAGAAATTCAGTTAAAACAGAAGCATATTACAACGGAAGAAATTATGATAGAAATCAAAAACAATTTGGATCCAGAGGACAATATCAAAGCAGAAACCAATCTTCAGACAGAGGACCACATCGAAGACAATGCAATGCGATATACGACTGCGAATACGAGGAAGGAGAGCTGATTCAACAGGATGACATGCAAAAAGATTGCGAACAGCTAAAAGGGGAGGCTCCAGTTTCAAGGGAGTTGCTAGGAGCCATAAATTTGGTTTAAGTAAGTATATTGTTGACACAGAATGTTTGAATTTGAATGCTTGTGATTTCAAGATTTCCGTAATGAATGAATTTAGAGATGATTTAAAAATTAATGATGTAATTATGAATGATTGTGAATGTTTTGACTTTGAAAATTATTTTGAATATAGTTTTTATGAAATTAATAACAAAATTGATAAGATTATGAGTATCGATATAATTAATAATAAAGTTAATGAAAATAAAGAAAGACCTTTTGCACCTAAATTCGTGTACGAAAGAATGAATGGCAGACCTAGTGTAGGTATTTGGCTGGAAAATAAAATAAAAGTTGATTGTCTTTTGGATACCGGGGCTAGAATAAACGTGATTAGCGAAGATGTTGTTAGTAAATTAAAGATGCGTGATAAAATAGGGGAATCCAATATTATGGTTACATGTGCAACCAAGAGCACACTTAAAATCATAGGAACAATATTACTAAAAGTGAGAATTTCGGGATTAGAATTGGTAATAAGATTCTTTGTGGCAAATAAGATTAACCCGAGCGTAATTGCAGGTGTAGAAATGATGAATTGTTTTGATATTAAATTACAGGCAGTAACTAAAGTAAAATTAAAAAATCAATTAATGAATTTAGAGGAAAACAATTTGAAAGGAATTATCGACCCAACGATTAATAAATTACTTAAAGAATTTTCGGATATATTCATGAAAAATAAATGGGATGTAGGAAAAACACAGTTAATTAAACATAAGATAGTTACTAGAGGTAGCCCAGTGACAATTAATCCTAGACGTCAGCCGATTCATATTGCTCACAAAATACAAGACATGCTAAAAGACATGGAAGAAGCAGGAATTATAAAAAAATGTGACTCGGTGTGGAATAGCCCATTGGTATGTGTGTTAAAAAAGAATAAATCAGATATTAGAATATGTTTGGATTTTCGGGCACTAAATGCAATTACGGAGAGACCTCGATTTCCAATACCAAATATTGAAGAGATGATGGATATCCTAAATGGAGCACAGATATTTAGCACTATCGATCTTGGTAATGCTTATTATCAAGTGGAATTAGAAGAGGAATCAAAAATAAAGACTGCATTTTCAACAAAAGATGGTCAATATTGTTTTAACCGAATGCCTTTTGGAATTGCAGCTGCCCCAGCAACTTTTCAAAAATTAATGACTCAAGTTTTGGGTGATCTTAATTGGAGAGAAGCAATTGTTTATTTAGACGATATCCTTATATTTGCAGACAATGAAATCGAACATAAAAAAAGACTAGAAAGAGTTTTTCGAAAGATTCAAGAAGCTGGTTTGAAAATAAGCTTAGAAAAATGTTGTTTTAACAAACTAGAAATAAATTTTTTGGGACACATTATAAATAGAAATGGTATTAAGACAGATTATGAAAAGATAAAAGCAATGCAAGAATATGAAAAACCAAAATGTATTAAACGTTTAAGAAGCTTTCTAGGCTTAACAAATTATTATCGAAAATTTGTTAAAGATTACGCCAAGTATGCAAAACCATTAGAAAGGTTATGTGGGTCTAACAAAGATAAACTTATATGGACTGAAAAATGTGAAACAAATTTCAACACGCTAAAGAAAGCGTTAACGTCTACCCCAGTACTAGGATTTCCGGATTTACGAAAAACCTTTATTTTAGATACAGATGCTAGTTTCGATACAATTGGGGGAGTGCTTTCGCAGTTGAGTAGTAATGGACAAGAACAAGTTATTGCATATGGATCAAAGACAATGAATAAGCACGAAATCGGTTACTGCATTACGCGAAAGGAATTGCTTGCAATCTATCATTTTACTCAGCATTTCAAACACTATCTATATGGAAAAAGATTTACTTTAAGAACCGATCATAAAGCTATAACCTTTATGATAAATACAAAAAAGCCAATTACAGCACAATTCCAGACATGGATTAACTATTTAAGTGGGCTAGATATCAAATTAGAATACAGAAAAGGAGAATTGCATGCTAACGCAGATGCCCTATCAAGGAAAGACTGTACTTCATGTAGTCAGTGCCAAACAGTTCATGAAAACGCCAAGGTAGATAAAAATAAAACTAAAATATTGGCCATAGAAAATATGGACCAAGAAATAAAAGTAAATAATGAAGGTGTAATTTTTAATATACATAAAGACTTATGTCACGCAGGGGTAAAAAAAATTTACGAATATGCACGGAAAAATATGAAAATGAAAAATAGTGAAAATAAAGTTAGAAGAGTGATTGAAAATTGTGAACAGTGTCAGAAACGGAAGACGTGGACAAGACGAACAAAAGAACCGCTGATTAAACAGAGTACAGATGAAGTTTTCAAAGAGATATTTATTGATTTCTGTGGACCATTTAAGAAAACAATTCATGGAAAACAATATATTTTAGCTATAATTGATCAATTCAGTAGGTATATATCATTGACGGCAGTTGCTCATCAGGATGAAAAGACGACGGCAAAGATTTTAAGAGAAAATTGGATTTTGAAATTTGGTGCCCCTAAAATCATTCACTCCGATAGAGGAAAAACATTTGAATCTTAACTCCTTTTAGAAGTGTTGAAAACGCATCATATTACAATAATATATTCAAGCCCATATCATCATAGTACAAACGGTTTAGTTGAGAGGCAATTTAGAACTATAAGGGATGCAATTGCAATTACGTTAAAAGACAAACGGCATAAAGATTGGGCAGAAATATTGTCAGATGTGGAATTTATGTTAAATGCGACGATACAGCAGACAACCGGATTTTCGCCCTCTGAAATAATATTTGGGCGGAATATTTGTAGACAATGGATGGAAAAAGAGAATTTGGATAAACAAAATAATGATGCTAATAATCGGAGAAGGGAGATCGTGGAGGGAATTAAACATAAACAAAACATAGAAAAGAATTTAATTACACAAAATTATAGGAATTTTGAAGTTGGAGACCAAGTATTGGTTAAAAAAGAAAATACTAGAAAGATGGATGAACGTTATGAAGGGCCTTATGAAATAACTGGAAAACGACATGACAGAAGCTATGTTCTAAAGAATAAGCAAGGCAAAGAAATAATTCGAAATGTAGAATGGATCAAAAGTTTTAAATGGAGGGGGATGTAAGATGATATAATAATTTCCAACGAATTACTTACATAACCAGGTCACTAGACCTTGATATCTATTGAATGATGCGGGAATGCTTGTATAACTAAATTAAGTAAGTATGTTTGTCTTCTGTGTCAACAGTATCTCTTAAACTAATAATTCTCCCTTTTGTAGATTACGCAATTCAATGTACTATAAATAGTATAACGATTGTGTGTTCCGTTTAGATTTTTGTAGTGAATAAATATTTCTGTGAACTATGTCTTTTTCTAACAATTATTATTATTATTATTATTATTATTATTATTATTATTATTATTATTATTATTATTGCTATCATTATTATTATTATTATAAATAATAAATAAACTTCTTCAGATTTTATATTGACATTATTTAAATAAAATTGACTATTAATCAATAAATATATCAATGTTTTTTTTATATCTTTACTCATATATTTCCCACGGTTAAACAAACAAATAAAGATAAATGTATATTAGTGATGCATCTTTTGTTTAATCGGCATATAATTGGGCTCTCTATCTCTATTGTTGCTATTAATTACCAATATTAATAAATATCTTAATAATTCTTGAGTTTGATTTGTTTGTTTATTCGAATACAAATGTAAACAATTAAAAGATTGAAAGTGTTTACAATGGAATAAAATACTCAAGACTTTTGGAGAAAATGCGTGATTTCAATTTGTTTACAATGATAATATTTAAATTTTCAACGTCAATTAAAACAAATAAAGTTTAATATTTTAAATTGTGAGGATTTGAATTAAAACAAAACTAGTAATTTTAATATTCACGTGATAAGAAAATAATATTTTCTTATTAAAAGATTTTTGAAACTTTGTAGAGTTTTTCACTTATGTCACTCTTATTTCAAATTTAATAAATAATAAATTTCATTCTGTCTCCTGTTAGAAAACTTGTTAAATTTAAAATAGTTTTTATTTTAAAGTTTTCTCAAAAATAACCAGTAAAATAGTTTTTTAAGTGTTTTTAAAAATTTATACTTTTCATTTTAATCTCGAGATATACGTTTTCTTTCTTGATTTTCTTTTCCCTTTACAACTTTAATTTTCTGAGTGTTACATTTTAGTTCATTTAAACTCTTAAGAAAATTGAATTGTCTTTTAAGAGGATTTTATTGGTATGCTACTACGTGGTGCGTTAAATAAGTACCCGTAATACCCAATATTAGAAGCTGCTAAAACATCTTCTAAATTGTTTTTTAAATCCGGTTCAAAAGTTAAAGACATAATTTCCAAACAAATTTTCCGCGTTGAATAAAATATTTTCAAAACCATTTATCAAAATATTTCAATATTTAAAACATATTTATTTAAAATTTAAAATTATTTAATTTTTCATTAATAAAAATTCTTTTTTAAAAAGCTATTTTAATTTTTAATTTAAAAATTTCAGTTTAAAAAATCCAATTTAAAAATTATTTAAAGTTATTTTAATAGTCAATTATTTACAATTTAAAATTATTTCGATAAACCATTGAAATATTTAACTCTCAGCTGAAAACACCTCACACCCAATAAAAGTAATAGTAATTTAACAATATTCTAGTGAAATCATAATATATTATCAATCGTTAAAAAATAATTTTTTTGTTTCAATATTAACTTTCATAGCAATGTTGTAGAGGAAGTTTTCAATTTATTTGTCAAATCATGATACATCTTGTTGAGTAACGAAGTTGATTAAATTATTTTTTTTGTTTGGTCAGAAAATATAGAATCAATTACAGACCACTTATGGGAATATTTGCCCCTCTCGTACAGCAATCTACAATTAGTTTAGCCAGTCAGTGTTTTATGATGAGAAAGTTGGTCGTCTAAAAAACGAAGAATATTTTGAAATTGTGATGATGGAACGCCGAATCACTATCGCTGATATCTCGCAGTAGGTGTGCAAGACATCCTGAATGAATCTTTACTACGAATAAAACCTTTTTAACTCATATAATCTTCAAACAAAGCATGAGTGCTGTATATGTGAATTCCTTGGAGAAACGAGTTCCTGTCATCGAAAATCATTGATATTCAATTTTTTAAGATTAAAATATAATGAGGATGTATTTTACTGAAAAATGTTTGCAAATTGATTCCATTTACTATAGCAACCTTGTAAACATTTGTATACTTTTCACCAAATCCCACGTGGTATCTATAGATCCTCCAAGACAATACCTTAATCCACAAAAGTTTGGAAACAATGGCAGTGATTGAGATCGAAGAATATGTTCTCTTAAATAATCTTCCTTTAGTCTCGGCCTTGCGTTCAGTGATTCTTATCAATTTAGGCATTTGGAAAAACAATAGTGTGGGAAAATTTGCAACATTATGTGAAACTTTTCTTAAAAAATCAAAGTCCGATTTTCTTAAGTTATGGTCTTTTTGGAGGAAGTGTATGAACAACAATGGGTCATATATCGAATTGTTTTAATGTACTCATTTGTTTATTGTAACAATATACTTTTATTTTATCCTGTTTTAGGATTTTGGAATAAATAAGAATTAAACAAAGATATTTCAATAATAAATAATAATAAATAAATTTTTGATAAATAAAATATACAATAACAAAAATAAATAAAAAAATAAAAAAATAATTTACAAAATAAAAAAAATTTTTTTTGATTTAATAAACTAAATAAATAAATATATATTTTGGATATAATTGTGTCATAAAATAATCCACATCAAAATCAGTAAACAAAATATAAACAAAAATTAAAATTACTCATTTTATACACTCAAAATTTAGAGTTGATGCATTTAAACAAATTTAAAAAATAAGTTAAAATAACTACAAAGCATATGTAAATGTTTAGCTAAAATAATTTCAAATTACAAAATATTTATTGATTTTTGTCATATAAACAAATTTTGAAAAATATAGAAAATTAAAAGCCTTATTGATAAAATTCAGTTGAGGTTTATAAGAAAAGCTTTTTAGCCATTAAGTCAATTTAGGGTTACAAAGAACAGAATCCCTTTAAAATACATTTTAGAGCCGGTTTTATTGCTTTGAGTCTGATCGAACGGTAAAAGTACGAATAGTTTATCCCGTAATTACAAGAAAATAGGCATTTAAACAAAAAAAATAAAAAAAAACAATTTCAATTCTCTTAGACAATACTTGAGTTTAAAATCTATAGAATCGTTTTATTTATATTTAAAAATATTTCATTCAAGATTTGGTCAAGATTTAGTAGATATCGAGGGATTAAAATGTTTTTAGGATAATGTCATCTGAAAAATTACATTTGATTTCCCAATACATCATTTGCAAATAATTATTATTATAAGAAATCGGGATATTTATCAAATATTTTTCAATATTTTCATCGACAAAAAAATAATTTCAAATGATAAGATAAATAATTTTGATTTGTTCAATTTTGCTGCTAATTAAAACAAAACGATTAAAAAAGGAAGTAATAAATATTGAAAGATAAATATTGTTAATTGGTGAAAATTTAAACAAAACATTAAATAATTAAAAGTTAATGAAATGTTAATATTCGCCAAATTTAAAATCCCAGCTTTACAATGAATTAATCAGAATAATTGAATTTTATGATTAACAGAATTTTTATTTCCTTTCAGTGACGAAATATGTGGGTCAGTCTTCGACAATTTGCCATAGATGCAGGCAGCTGGGTGGAGAATGTTACACGAACAAATCCGAATCCGAGTACATTTATAATTATTAATTAACTATATGCATTTTTCATTTTGAAAGAAAAAAGGAATTATATGGTTTATTTTTATGTAATTAAATCAATGAAATATTTACTAAAATAATGTTATTTAATATTTTTTGTTTTAATGCACATATGAAAATCACAGGAATAATACTTGATAAAAATAGAAAATCAATAATTATTTATTTTATTATTTAAAAAAAATATTTTAATTTTATTTACACTTCATTGAATAATTTAATTAAATTTTATTTGACTTTTGTTTGTTTCTAAAATACTGTTATTATTCAAAATATTCAATAAAAAAGATCGTAAAAAAAGTGAGCAGTATTTTTAATAAATTGAGATTAAAAATAGCATTTTCAGCTTTAATTATCTAATAATAAATTCAAATTATTGCAAACGATAAGTACAAATGAACAAATAATTAATTAACTAATAATTAGTATTATATAATTTAACAGAAATCCTTGGTAAGCAAAAAACAAATAAATGATCGAAAAGTATTTTTTATTTATTCGCATTACTTATGTAAAAATTTAGAGAGTAACAAAAAATTTCTAAATATTTAAAAATGAAAATACAAAGATATAAAAATACAAATTTAAACAAAAGTTAAAATAAGAATAAAATATTTTTTCCAAAAGTTAAAGAAATCAGAAAATACAAAGTATAAGGTTAGCGTTTGAAATAGTGTTTTGTTAGAAAGTTTGAAAATTGTGTATTTTTAAAATTTTTGCAATTCATACAATCGAAATTATAATAAAAATATATTTTGAAATCAAGTTTTATTGTGATTTTTAATATTATTGTTGGGTTATTCTTTAACAAGCCGGTTAGTTTCTGACTCCTCATGTCCTTTATTATTGCAATAGAATAAATAATACACAACACAGAACATTTATTTAAATATTTGTCACAATTAAAATTTGTCACTGTATTTATATCTTTCTCTCGAAATTATCTCTAAAGTAGGTGTCCAAATTGGTAATCATTTTTTCTGGTAAAATAATTGGCGATTTTCTTTAATTTCACTTAGATTCTACCTTTCGTTTCTCTCGGAGCTTCGTAAACTTACAAAAAATATTTTATTGCTTTATTCGATCAATTGGAAATTCGCATTTCAACAGCTCTCTTTTTATACACTGTCTTTCAAAACAATTTAATTGATATCCAACAATTAGTCCATCACCTCGGGTCTAATGGCTTCAACAATGCTTTATCTAAACTTATTCTGATCGTTCTGATCGTTCGATAATCTCTCGGGCTTCCCTCACTTCTCGGCTGCTATACGCTTTGAGCTGTCCACATGGCTCGGGCATTCCATTAGCTTTAGCTTTCCACTAACTGATTATTTAATTTTAATCAATTTTTTTTTACGTTATAACTTTTCTCTAGATCAATTTTACTTTCCAAATTTTATAAATTTTTACTTAATTTTTGCACATTTGTCATTTCGATGTTTTTATTGATTTTATTTGTGTTTCAATTTTTATTTTGTGTATTTCTACATTACCACAACATTATTTTTAATGTGACACTAATACCATGTAAGAAACTCGACCACACTCATAGTCAAACTCAGTGACCTTATAACCAGACATTTATACCGACCATTCCGTCAACAGACTGCTTTGAATATCTCCCCTGAAAACCAAATCCACTTGATATTCTTTAAAGGTTATAATGTGAAATCCTCTAACAAGGTTAAAGTACTGCAACGTAATCTATTTAGAAATATGCAATGAAAAAGCTTTTGTTTCAATGAGTAAATTATTTTTTAATTTATTTTCAATTAATTTGATTTAATTTCAATTAAATCTGTGTTTCAAATGAAACTTCTAATCAGCTTTAAAATCTGAACTAGTCGATTTTGTCAAAAATATAAATAAAGATTCATCGTGAAAAGCAGCTGGTTATAAATTTGATATTTGATATATTTTGTTAACGGGAAATTCTTTTTATCATTATTTTCTTATTTTAAATTGATATAAGAAAAATAAGTTATAATTATTATAATCTTTTTATGTTTGTGTGTTATATGTCTCGATTTTCTGTCATTTTGAACATCAATTGAAAATTGGGAATTTTGAAAATCTTTTGAAACATATCTTAACATATCTTGTTTCTTTTTGTCATCAGTAAAGAAATAAGTACTGTAAATTAATTTTTTTCATTAATAATTGTATCCTTAGAGATCCGAGAAGTAATTGATATTAATTTTAATACAATATTAATACCTCAAAACGGAGTCCCAACACCAGAAACATCATCCATGAAGCGAGTTACATTCAATAATAATCTTTTATAAATGAATGATATTTAATCAAATATTAATTTAAAATTGGGTTTTCCATTTTTTGTCCTGTGAATTGATAATGTACAATTACTTTACTAATTTTTATTGTGCATATAATAGTATTATCTTAATTTATTACTTATTGTTGTAAATAGTATATTATAATTAATTATTATTGTTTTGAGTGTTTTATAGACATATTTTAATAATATATATATATATATATATATATAATATGCCATCAAAACAATAATGTATTTAGATTAACATTATTTATCATCTTTATTTTGACCATTTTTTTATATTTCCACATTTCATTTATTATCGTTACGGTTAAATGTCAAATTCTCTCTATTTAACAAAAATTTTCAGAACTGTATTTTATATGTTATAAATATTATAAACATTAAAATTGTTTTTCTTTGTTTCTTAAAAATGGAATATAAAAACTATTTTTAATTTTACTCATTTCTGTGTTTGAATTGTACTTAATTAAAACAAAAATTACAGGAATATAAAAATAAAAACAAAAAATTACATTAAAAATCAGATTTAATTAATCTAAAAGAAATTCGTTGATTGAACACGCAATGACATTGCAGCAAATTCAGAATTCTAAGGACTATTTGATTGAGGATTTTCCAAATATTCCTGCACAAATAATTGACACGATATAGTCAAATATTGATACGATTGAAAATTGAAAGATTTGATTTTTGTTGTTTTATTAATTTTGATTTTTGTATATATACATTTTGCAAATCACCGATTTGTATTTATTTACATTTCAATTTGAATTGTCATGTCAATATAAACTGGACTTCATATGTTTTATATTTATTTCATTGTTCTAATATTTTTTTACATCATGTAGTTAATTATTAATAATTTATTCTAAGTTGAAAATGATGTTTTAATCATTATATCAATCATAGTTAGACATGCATCCAATGAAATTCAACCATACATGCATAATGAAATATATTTATAAATTAATGCTAATTAATTTTAATAATTTTAGATTAAACCAATTCATTTTCATTTTGAAAGACAGAAAAAGGAGAAATTACAATGAGATTGATAATTTTAAATTTAGTTATTTTATAATACATTACTATTGTATAAACAATTCAATTATTTATAGTAATTTGTTTCTCATATAAATAATATTTCACGAATAAATGTTATTTTAACAAGTTTTATTGAAACAAATCAGTTTGTTATGTAAAACATAATTCATTTATTAATCAAATTAATTTGTTTAAATTTCCATTTCAATCATAACATTCCTAATTTTCAATAATTAAACAAAATAATTAACAATTCTTCTTGTTGAAATGATAAAGTTCTTTTAATTAGTTTAAATATATTTCTGTTCGGAAAGTTTGTTTTTCTGTTATTCTACTGGCGGTTGCATGGAAATTACCGTAATTACCCAGCTAAGGAAATAATTTGAGCATTAGAAATAATAATTACTGAGATATTTCATACTAATATACACATAGTCCACCTAAATAAGAATAAAATCATTTGAAAGTTATAAAATTATATAATTATATTTATAAATCAAATTCATTTACGTTAGCATAAATATAATTTTGGATGTCGATGACAATAGTTCTTATGTGAAGGTTATTATTATTAATAATATAATTATAATAATATATCAATACTACTACTACTACTACTACTACTAATAATAATAATAATAATAATAATAATAATAATAATAATAATAATAATAATAATAATAATAATAATAATAATAATAATAATAATAATAATAATAATAATAATAATAATAATAATAATAATAATAATAATAATAATAATAATAATAATAATAATAATAATAATAATAATAATAATAATAATTATAATATTGATTTAAAATGTCAAACATAAAATTAAAATATTGGGAATTTGAATAATTTAAATAAAAAAATTAAATTTTAAAATATATTTTTTAATGTATGAGCTTAACATAAAATGCAGAATAGGACCAAATACGTACCGAGTCAATACGTAATGGTAACGAAAACAAGCAAGTACCCGGCTTCATTGCCGCTTCAAAATACCTCGTGTAACTTTATATATCACTTTAAATTCAAAAAACCTTTATATCTTATATGAATCATTTTCTAAAAAATTAAAATAATTTTATTTTTTATTTAAATCCGGAAATAAAACAAAGAATTTTAAATAGCAAATCAAGTAACAAAATAATAATAAAATCATTTATTTCAAATGTTTAAAATTTTTTACAAATGCTCACAGATTTAGTCCTGTTTTGGTCCACAAATTAATCTAATATATAATTTAAAATGTGTCTGTCTGTCTTTCTGTGGGTTCGCTAAACAAATCCAAATTTTTGAAGATATCTCAACCAAATTTTTCACAGCTTTCTCTTTTATCAAGGCCGAGATTATAGGCTATTTTTTACTAAAATATTTTGGCCCCGTAGGGTACCTTATTTACTAATCATGTTTTCTGGTTAAGCAAAGTGCCATTAAACAGCATTATTCAGAAAATTATCAAAAACAAAAAGTTGTTATTCGGGGTGGGTTTGCATAACAAAATTTTAATTTCAGTGAGGTAAAATGGCATGAGGGGAAAGCATCAAAGGAGCAAAGGGACCTAGCTATAAAAAAAACTTTGTACTTAAATGAATGCTCCTGGCAAAGCTGGTTAAGATTTTCAGTGCTTTCTCTTTCGTACAGGCTTAGATTACTGACTACCCCATTAGACACAAAAATCACCAACATCTTCTGGATCTTCTTGATTCTAACAAATAGAACGTACAGTAATTTATCTTGTAAAATAATTTAGTGTAAATATTATATTGTGTAATTATTGTTATTTTCTTATGAACTATTTATATTTGTATATAATATTATAATAACTTTTTTTTCAAATTTCACCACTGATTTCTTTTCCATTTTATTTATTTGTTTTCTTTTCACTTTTAATTCACTTTTTAATTCACTTTTTAATTCACTTGAAATAGACAGTGCCGAAAATTCGTGAATATCAAAAACATCAATATATTTACTGATTCATAGTCTTCAAGCTTTTGTAATAAATGTTTGTATATAACTTTATGAAATTGTAATTACACTCTGTTTAAAAATACAAATTATTGTCTGTTAATTTGTTTGAATTGTGTAGAATTTACACTGTAGATTTATAATATAAAACTTTGTATAATAATGTAAATTGTTTTAAATTAAGAAATTAATAATTTTAATAATAATTTATTATAATTTATTATTAATATTATTTTGCACACAGTATTTACAATTATAAATTTTATTCAATTAATATCTTTGTGAATTTTGCTTAATGATAAAAAGGTTATTTGCTCGAAAGAGTCCAAATGGTACTTATCAGTCCCGGGAAACCTTTCAGAAATTGTATTGTTTTGTCCAAGTTCCATCACTGTTCTTGACACAAAAACTAAGTGAATTTTACTAATAATTTTTACAAAAATATTCATAACTAGTATATTCGAAATTTCTTCTCCGACTATTTAGACTGTTGAAAATTAATAAAATTCAATTGTTTGTTTAAATTATCATCTCATTGAAAGTCGAAGAAAATATTTCCAATTATGAATTTTTATCTGAGCCGACTTGATTGAGACTTGAACGTTTTAGTTTTTAATATGTAAAACACAAAAATTATTTAATTACTCTGTTCGATTTTTTTTAGTTTATGCGGCGCGTGCAAGCGCAAGCTCAGATACGTAATTAAATCAGTCAGTGAATTGTGCATGAAGCATACTTTACCCGGTTTAGCATATGACTTCGGGAATTTTGGAGACAATACAAATATCAAGTACAATTTGGGGAACACGCTAATTTCTGTCTTTAAGAGTTTTATGTCCTCGTTGGACATTGATGCAGAAACCGAAATAAACTGTTGAATAATTTTTTCCCATGTCTTGTTTGTATGTTAGTTTGTTTGTGGAATTTCCCTCCGAATTTGGCTCGTACGGGTAATATTATTAATGGCGTTTAAGTTGTATAAATTAATTATCCAGTTGAATTTTTCATCTTCATATTTTTTTATTTTTTATTTATATTTTATTGAATTTGTGTAGGTTTTACTTCATTATTAAAAATAAATGTTAAATATATTATATTGCTATAGGGACAAATTTTAACATATAGTTTAATATGCGACTCAGTGAAAAGGTTATTCTGACAATTTACTTTGACAAAAAGATTAACCGAAGTAGCATATATTTATCCGTCAAGTTTACTGTAAAACCATCACTGAAAATAATAAAAATTTAACATGCTTAACCTGCAGAAATAGTTTGTGTTACAGTGCAAAAGCCAAGCCTTAACGTGTATTTGTCTAATAGTACTCGCACAGAATCATTTATACACCAATCCCTCGCTTAACGAATTGATTCCCAAAATCGAAATTTCGTTAAGCGAATTTTTATTTTAATTATCGGTAATATAAACCAAGAATTCTGATTAAAATGGTAATTAGGTGCAAATCCTAGTATATCAGCAATTTCTCCTTATAGCCAACTTTTTAACTAAACTAATTGCCTTTCGGTTTTTTTATGTACTTCTTTTGTTCCGAAGATCTTACCTTTTGATGACATTCCAAAACAACGTATATTTTAATATCAATAAAGTCTAAAATTAATAATTTTAAATGAAACATACAAGTATTTGAACATACAGCAATTTAGATATCTAATTTACACTATATGCTTACATAATTAGATTTTATAAATTTACAAAATATTTAGTTAAATCACTTTCGAATAAAATTAGTAATAAAAAATTATCTGCTCAAATATATCCCACACAACAAAAATTGTTTAAATAACAAGAAAATATAATTTATACAAAATATCAAGTAATCACAACTATAAATGTCACAACTATTCTGTTTCTGTATATTCGTACGGTGTGATTTCCCTAATGATATATAAAACAAAAATTCGTAAATCAAATTTTTTTTTCTTAAACAGAGACTGAATTTTTTTCTTAATTACGTTATAGTGAAACTTCGTTAAAAGAGACTTCGTAAAGCGAGGGATTGGTGTATTTTTAATTAAAACTAATAAAAGTAAAAATTACTTTTAATTAAAATTTTTGTTCTTTATTTAATTTACAATTAAACTGTATTTTTTATTCAATCCTTATTAATAACGGATTAAAACTGTTGGTAGGAATTATTATTATTTATCACTATTTCTACTCTCAATTAGGTGCATTTTCAAAATGTTTTAATGCGGCTTTTAATATATTGTATTTTAATGTGTAAAAGTTGTATGAAAAATATTTAAACCTTATTTAGAAGATTGAATATATATTATTTTATACAACAAAGATTCCAAAATTCATATCTAAAATATTTTTAAATTAAAAAATTATTTTATTTTATAATGGAAATTGTATTTATTTATTTTTCATTCAGTGGTGCATAATTTAAAAACGTTTACTTGATTTGTTTTCTTGTGAAAAAAAAATCTCAAATGGCTAAACAAAATCCAAAATTAACAAAACCTTTGTATTATTAAAACAAATTATACCAATATCATGAATTTATATGTAAAAAGTGCAACATTATGTCATATTATGAACAGGATCGTTTTAATAATTTTTCATCGTTCTTCAAAAATGCGACTGAATCCATTTTGTAAGAAAATTTCTTTGCCACTGGGAATTCAGATTTTCACGTCAATTTTTTGCTCTACGATAAACAAATAAATTTTATCGCCTTACATTTCAATAGTTGGAAAAAGAATTTTTCTTTTAAAATATCATAGAATTTGGCAGAAATAATTTTTCATAACGTTATTATTTCCAATCAACATAATAATTTATTAAATTAAGGAAAATAGATAATTAAATTCGACTTCGATTTTTCTTAAAAAGTTTTTTATTATTATTACAATTACTATTATTATTTTTATTAAATAGATAAACAATTTGAACAAAAATATTTTGAGAAATTACATTTTTTTAATAAAGCTAATAGAATTTTAAAAAATGATTTGTTATTTTTTTTATTTTTAATTTATTGCAATACATTATTAGAAACTACAGTACAAAATTCAATTGGAAAGATTAGAACATCAGCTATATATTGAATTAAAGGGGATTATCAACAATTATCAATTATTAAAAATTACAGTATTTTTGCTCACTTCATTATTTTTAATATTATTATTATTAACATATTATTATTAAATTAATTATTATTATTTAATAATTATATATATTTAATGAAGCGAAAAACTTTAATTTGGTGACTGAAATTGAAACTTGGAAATTATCCAAAAAAATCTCAAATAAACGAAATAGTAAAATTTTGACAAACAACCGAAATATATATCTTAATAATAAAAAAACAAAGAAAATTTTCATTTGAAAATTTAGATCATTAATCTTCATTTTGTATGTATTCTGCTGATTTTGTTTCGTTAGTTCATACAAGACTAATTCCTTCTAGATGGGAATGGGGAAATTAATCAGCGGGGTAAAATAATGAATATTTTGAAATTGATAAATTTTTATTGACGGAATTTCTAAAATTAGTTTTTTCACCAGGATTTTACAGATATTTGTAGGATACTGTTTGTCAACAATATTATAAAACGTTTCATTGACAAAGTGGCAGTCAATAGAAATAACTAGAAAAAAAGGGAGAATTAGAATCTGAAAATTTGATCAATCATAAAATTGATGCAAAGTGCAAATAAATGTGATCTTATTATAAATACGAAGAAAACTAAACAAACAAGGCTTACCATAACCATGATCAAGAAGGGGTAATAAACAGAATTTGAACTGAGAAATATAAATATTTGGATAGTAAATCCAAGTAATTAATTAAACAATCGACTGGAGTATGTATTATATAGATGGTTACACCCTTCGGTTGCAGAAGCGTTTAGTTGATACGACTATTACGGATGGTCGCTAGATATTGACATTAAACCGTTTGGGATATGACAATAATTAAGACTATTTCTATCGGAAATATTCAACTATGTGTACGTTAACAAAATCATTGGTTTCTAAACTTACGAAAAATATAAAATAAATAATACAAAAATACACATTAAACACAAAGAAAATTTTTTATAATATTTGAAATCTAAAATGTTAATTTTTATTACCACCTAAAGCTTTACATTGCATACTTGCAACAATTTTTTCATATTGTGTTTTATATGATGTCAACGCAATACGCAAGTCAAATTATCGTTTGTTTACTGTGAATGATATTTACTAGACTGAACCCGTTTCAACTCTAAACAGCAAAATATAAAGGCGGTAGATAGAAATAGCCTTGAGGTCGACGCTTTTATCACCTATGTTACATAATGATTTTGAAATATTAATTCGTTCTAATTATACGGCGCCGTATATTCCCGTGAAAATAATTGTCTGTTATTTTATTTCTCACATATAAATCTGGCAGTAGTAGTTCATATTTCATAGTGGCCATACAAACGAAAACCTCGAAAACTGTCCGTCTTATAGTCATATTTAATAGGAAAATAGCACGGCGCAAAACCTTTAATGCACAAATCAAAAATGGTAGTTATTTTAGTTGTTTGGCTTTGTCTAATCGCTTCAACAAATTAAAACCAAGGTTGTTAGGAATTCTATTTCAAAATTTTAGATTTTAATTATATACTATGAATAAGGAAATAAATTTTAGACAAGAATGAATAATAACCTGTGTTATTAACCAGTTCTTTTACTTCCTCATCAACAGATTCTGTAAATGTTAACAAATCCTTCGGTATTTGACACTGGAAAAGAATAATATCCGTTAAAGACACAAGAACGTTAAAAATTAAATGATCTTGGATATGTAATGGAAAAGGTTGACTGAATTAAGAATTTTAGTAAAAATGTAGGATTCGGAACTTGATTATTTATGGGAGCATTTCAAGCTGTAAATGTATTTTCAAGTTCGTGTTGGTTTTTATTCATTATAAGAAAACTTCAAAGTTTTTTAAAATTGTGACATTCAGTTGCAACATTATCAAATGTAAAGTTAAATTAATTAAAATCCATGTTAGGAGGTTGTGAAATATTTATTTCTGAAAAAATAATAGGTAAACTTATAAAGTTGGTTCCCAAAAAAAAAAGAAAGTTTAAAAGTTTGTATTATTGGTAATAATAAAACAAATATTATAAAAATATCACTTTGTTTTACTTTTCTGAAAAATGTTTTGAATTGCATTTTATATCTCAAAAAGCATAAAGAGAAAAATCTGCTTTTTCAACCTTGTAAATTAAATCAATAAAAAATAATTTTTACATCAGCAAGAGTAGCTTTATTCCTTAAAGGAAATGGTGAAAATTTAATTTATAAACACAATAAAAATTATATTAATAATATATTTTATTAGAGCTTGTTATCCAGTAACTCGGCGGAAAAGAAAACCAATTTCCCGCAGAAAAAGTTACCAATACTCAGCTCAATCACTATAAAATACAATTTTATTAGCATGCTCTAAAAATCTAAAACAAATATATGAATTGTTTGAGAGAATATTACGACTCTCCAAGGATGAATTTAGAACTAAGGGAAACTTTTAAATATTATCGGCAACATTTTTACTTTGATTAGCAATATTTTTTCTTTTAATTTTTGTAAATATCGATTATTATTATTATTATTATTATTATTATTATTATTATTATTATTATTATTATTATTATTATTATTATTATTATTATTATTATTATTATTATTATTATTATTATTATTATTATTATTATTATTATTATTATTATTATTATTATTATTTTATTACAAGAACTTCGTTCAATTTTCACCTCTGACTTCTTTTCAATTGATATTGTATTTATTAAAAAAATTGACTTTCAATCAGAAAAGATTTCGATGTTTTTTCAGCACAATATTTTTCTAAGTGATTTTGGAAATATAATAATAATGAAAATAATAAATCACTTGACTAAATCTGTGCCGAAAATTCGTTATTATCAAAAAGAACATCGATATCTTTACTGATGTATAGTCAATCTTTTAATAAATATAATATATTTCTTGTTTTTATTATTATTATTATTATTATTATTATTATTATTATTATTATTATTATTATTATTATTATTATTATTATTATTATTATTATTATTATTATTATTATTATTATTAATATTATTATTATTATTACAATTATTGTTAATTATAGGTGATTGTTAATTATAATACTCTTTCAATAAAATATATTTTTATTACACAATATATAAACAAAGTTAGTAGAATTCAAACTATGCAATATTTCTTGACGGGATCTTTTTCAATATGCATACATACATTCAACATACGATTTTTAATTACTGTATTTTTTATATTGTGATTTATTTTTTTAATTTATTTCAGTTATATTTCAATAAACCTATACATTTATTAAAACTTTATTAAACTTTTTATTAAAAATTTTAAATTTTAATTTAACTATTCTAATTATTAAATGTTTAACTTGATAATTATTTTTACTTTAAAAGAATTGTTTCCTTTACAAAATACTTCTTTTACTACAATTAATTTATAAAAATCTGTGGAGTATTTTTAAAGAACCCACAATTATTATTATTATTTTGATTTTTATTATTATTAAAATTATTATTCTTATTAGTATAAAGTGATGATTTCTTCATAACAACATTTATTATTTAAAACAATAAAGTGAAAATTTAAGCCTTTTGCGGAAAATAATGTATTTAATGAAAAATATTTCGACTATAAGATAGTCTTTGTCAATCTCCTTAATAAAAAGGAAATAAAAGAAAGATCGAAATGTATGTTCAAGAAGAGGAATGCTAAATTCCAGAAGATTGACAAAGACTATATTATAGTCGAAAATATTTTCATTAAATAATCTATTCGCAGCAATACTTAAATTTTCACTTTATTGTTTTTTTATTTTTTTTTATTAATAAATTATTATTATTTTTTTAATTATAAGAACTTCTTTCAATTTTCAGATTTGATTTCCTTTCAATTGATATTATATTTTTAAAAAATTACCCATGTATCAGTAAAGATATAGATGTTTCTTTTTGATTGCTTATGAATTTTCGGCACAGTACTTTTCTAAGTGATTTTGGAAATATAAAAATAATGAAAATAATAAATCACTTGACAAAGGCTTTGTAGAAAATTTGTGATTATCAGAAAGAACATCAATATCTTTATTGATTCATAGTCAATCTTTTAATAAATACAATATATTTCTTGTAATTATTAATATTATTATTATTATTATTATTATTATTATTATTATTATTATTATTATTATTATTATTATTATTATTATTATTATTATTATTATTATTATTATTATTATTATTATTAATAATATTTTTACTATTAAACTAAGTTATTAAATGGAGAAACGAAAATATATTGTTATAATTACTCTTTTTTCCGTAGAGCTTCTTAATAAAATAAAGGACAAATTGCATATTAAAAGCATCAACGGTCATAAAAACAATTAGGATGATGAAAATTAATTAGATCTCAGACTCGTTCATGCCATTTTGAAACGATAATGAAAGCTTAAATGATATTCCATCTATGAAATAAACAACAGAGCAATGACATTATTTTCGATATTAAATCAGGGCATCAATTTGTGTAATTTAACTACGATATACGAGCCATTCCTACAAAGCAACCACCGATTTATTATTCAACTTATGAAAAAGTTACAAAAAGAGATTAAATTTGTAAATTGTGTATGTTTCTATCAATCAAATTTCATTGAATTTTATATATTATATATATATATTAATTACTTTTATCATAATAATGATAATAATGATTATAATAATAATGAAAATAATAAAAATAATAAAAATCTTTTTTTATTATTTAGTAATTTAATCCAAATATTTGACAGATTATTTTTCAAAAAATATTTTTTATATTTTAATAATATTTTCTGACGTGATATAAGAATCTTGAATAATATCATAATAAGGATTATGTTTTGCACTCACATATTTTATAACTGACCAACTAATTTGTCTATTGCAGAAATAATTTATTATAAAAATTTGAATTAAATAAAATAAAATTTTTCTTAAAATATTTAAATTGCTTTAAATAAAGTGATTAAATTTGTTTGTTGAATAAGAGGTTTTTAAATTTGGATCCTCCAATAGGTCTTTGAAAATTCTTAAAAAATTATCTCTTCTTTTATATTTTTGGAATAATAATAATAATAAAGTTATTAAAGTGAGCAAAACGAGTGAAGGTTAAAATATAAAATAAAGTGTATGTGTTCCAGAATTCTGAGAAATATGAGTGGAACAAATTGGAAATGTCAAAGAATCGATAAAATCAATTAATGAAATACAACAATGTCTTTCTTAATTATTAAGTACAAATTGAAAAGGAAAAACAAAAACTAAAAAAAAATTAAAAAATGTAAAGGTAAAAAATTAAATTAAATTGCATATATTACAAAGGATAACAGAGGAATTAAGGAAACGTTAAAAATTGCGTGTCATTAGTGTCATTGTAACTGCTATAATCATTTGTGCTAATCAATAAAAGTTTATATTGTTTGGAATTCGTGGTTGTTGTTACCAGATAAAATACGCTTAGGAGTCAGATCAATAATTGTTAATATTTAATCAACTGAAATATGGTTTAGATTACATTGTTTCTTCAATGTTTTAAGTCATGCCTTCAATAAGGTTATCATCAGAAAGTTCGATGATAGCCAAGTAAATAGTGGTCATGTTTGATAGATTTTAGTAATTATACTTTGTAAGCTGAAGTAGAAATATACCAAAACAGCCTTAGAAGAGTTATGTCTTTAATAGTAAATTAAAAATTTGTTTTGATTTCCTAAAAAAATACTATTAAATGAAATAATTGTATGAAATATATTATTCAGGTCTACAATGGTTGACTGTCGATGCCCAAACAATAGGATGAACATTCGCTGGACAGTTTCAGTGAATCCACCGCGCTCAATATGTACAGGTTTATCGGGTAAGAAAATAGAATTTCATTTACAAAATCTTCACTAGCGACAAAAAGTATTCATTAAAACAACTCATCGTACATTTAATTCCCTTTAATTATTAATTCAAAACAATTGGACTCAAATTCAATTTCATATTAGTAACTTTTGTTTTAATCTCCAAACTCATTTTGCTATAAAAATTTTCAATTTACGTAAATTTTCAAACATTATTTAGGGGATTTCATTGAACTGAACGGTTTCTATGACTTTTGTCTCGCAAATTGATAGAAACTGTCTAAATAAATTTCTTAAACGATTGACAAACCAGACTGTGGAACATCATTTCGTAAATTATCAATGATTATCGTTCATTTCTTTTTCATTGTTGGTTTTAATTTTATTAAATTTCAAACCGTTTTATTCAATTTCATTGCATATTGTCAGTCACAAAATCCCGGCCGCTTCGTTTCAATAAACATTTGACAATATGTTTTTGAAAAAATTATCAAGTGAATTTTATTTAAATAATAATATTAATGACAATATTTATAATATTTTTGAAATTAATAATAAAATATTAATTATTAAATATTTATAATTTTATTATAACAACGCTTCAGCCAATCAAAATCTAGGAATATTAAAATTTGCCAAGTCAGTACAAAAATCGCTAAAAATCAAATAAATCTGAACGATAACAACATCAGTAATATTTCAAAATTTGCTACATGTTAAAACAATTTATTTTTATTATTTAAATGTAATTATTATTAACATTGTATTTTTAATAAATACAATGTCAATGGAAAAGAAATCAGTGGTGATATTTGGAAAAAATAAAAAAAAATTCTTAATAATTATTATTAATATTATATTTTAAACAATAAAATGATAATTTAAGCATTTTGCTGCATATAAAATATTTAATACAAATGAAAGCATATTATATGTAGATTATATGTGCAATCCAGATCCTCGACATTCACATATTTTTTTTACAAAACCCCCCTATGTTTTCAAATTTTGTTTTAATTATCGATTCCGTAATAATTAAAAATTTCTTTAAATCATTGATTTCATCAATTTTTTTATATATCAATATACTTAAAATTAAATTCTCTATTAAATGAGACTATGATGTAATCAACAATTTGAAATTTCATTTTAGTGCACCATTTTTGAATTTACACATTTCATTAAATAATTTGAGATATTTTCACTCAAACAATATATAGATAGAATTTAAATCTCTCCAAAATGACATCATTATTTATTTAAAATTTACACTCATAAAATCTTAAACAATGCATTTTTCAACATACACATTTTCAACTTTTAAAAAATACAAATTATTCATCTATACTTAAACAAAAACCCATTCTGGTATTAAAATATATATTAAAAACTAAACATTTATTAAAATCCCAGAGAAATTCGAGCAGAATCGGTGATATGACATCTTTCTCATCCATTATATATTCCTGTATTGAAATATTTACAAAACAGCTTTTCCCATCTTTATATTCAAAGGCATCATGAAAACGGGAATTTCGATTGTTGATCAATATATGTTCATTGGAACTTAAATTCTTATTGATTTTCCTCAAAACTTTATTTACTGCAACAACATCTTCTTTTGTTATATGAAACTTGAATATTTGATCAATTTGACTGCATTTGAGAATTTATATGGAATTTCATCTACCAAGAAAAATTACAATTTAAAGTCAAACTGGACTATCATTTTTGGACAGAGTGAGTATATCTTATGGTTATGATATATGTGTAGTGATTTCACATCTTTTTTTGATTTGAATCGGTTTCAATTATTTTCTTAATTGCAATTGTGTTTTTGAATACAATAAATCTAAGAAATTATATTACTAATTACTTTTATTAAATTTTATTATTAAATTTTATCAATCATTAATTAGTATTTTATTAATTGATATTAATAATTTTATTTCATTTTCGTTCTTCCTTTTCTTCTTCTTCTTCTTCTTCTTCTTTTTATTATTATTATTATTATTATTATTATTATTATTATTATTATTATTATTATTATAATTATTATTATTATTATTATTATTATTATTATCATTATTTCAAAGTATCGACCGAAACCATGTACATCTTATAAATTATTATTTAGATTTAATAAAATAACAACATAATATTTGATAGGAAATTGAAAAGGACTATCTTATAGTAAAAAATATTTTCATTTATATAGATATATTATTCGCAGCAAAAGTCTTAAATTATCATTTAATTGTTTAAATTATTATTATTATTATTATTATTATTATTATTATTATTATTATATTTATTTATCTATTTATTTTGTTAAAGTTGATATTGGCCAGTATTGTGATGGAGTTCGAATTATCTGTAAATCAAAAGTAGCTTTCTGTGCACATTCAAACAACTTACCACTGAAAACTTGTTTGTGTCCTTCAACTCATATTCCAATCTTTCAAAAACAGTTAAATTATTTCGAATGCTGTAAGTAACATGCATTTTATTAATCTCTAATTTGGCTGTTATTTTAAAATTTTTAATTTATTAATTATTAAATTTTAACGATTCAAGTTTTCTATAAATATTAAATTATATATCATAAATAAAAATAAATGTGAAGAATATAAACAAAACCTCAATTATATTTACAATATATTTCGAAGTTTAACTGTCATCATCAGACACGAGAAAAATTAGTTTTATATTATCATATAAGCACATAAAAAACATTTTATTATTGCTTTTAAAATTAAGTCTCAAATGCTCGTTAACATTACTTTTTGTAAATTTATTTTTATCAAGGCCTTGGATTTATTTTTACCATTTCTATATTCAATCTGGTACACCAAACTCTCTCACCTTCTATAATATAGGAGCAAAATCTATAATGTTATAATGTTTTTTACAAGAACAATGATATACAGTTTCCAGTAGAATATACACTATAGAAATTGAAAAAGTGATATAAAAAGTAAATATTGCACACAAACACAATGTATACTAAAAATACATGCAAATTTACAATATGCATTTATCAGACATTTATATACACTATTACATAATTTTATTTTAGACAATTTTAAAAAAAAAGATGGCGAAAAAATTCATTTTCGGTAAAAATAAGAAGATATTATCTTAAGATTTATTTTAAAGTTAAAAATAATTTAATATTTCCTTAGAATTTCAAAAATGTCTGTTAAAACCCTTTTGTTTTACGAAGATGAAAAGTCGATATTTTCAAATTTATTTATAAATTATAATAAATTTATTATTTTCATAGGATTCAAATATTGCTGAACAAATACTGGAAAAATAAAGCATAAATTGTACATTATAAGTTTAAAAATGAAATATTATCATATAAGCATATAAAAAACATTTTAATGAAATTTTCGGCAAAATTCATGAATATCCAAAACATCGATATATTTAGTGATTCATAGTCAAGCTTTTTAATAAATACAATATGAATGGAAAAGAAATCATTGTTGAAATTTGAAAAAAAAGTTCATATATAAAGTTCATATTCGGGAGGGGGCGAGATATTGTAGAAAATTATTTCATTTCATCAAATTAATACTTACTCATTTTAGGCGAAGATAAATAATTTGGAGAATCGGAAATGTAATTTATTTCTAATACGCTGATTACTAGACGAACTTTATTTGACGAATTGCTGTTCGTTTCAGAATTTGCTTTCGCTTCTTTTCCACAAACGCCAGTCTAAAACAAATTATATTTATAATGTGATAATTATTATTTGCTAATAATATATAAATATTAACCATTTCCAAATAAAATCTGCTATAAACAGATGCAATATGAGTCAAATTTGCGTGACATAGTATATCGATGTTTTTTAATATATTTACTGATTCATAGTCATGATTTTTTATAAATGCAATGTCAATCGAGAAGAAATCAGTGGTCAAATTTGAAAAAAGAAGTTCTTATAATATTAAAAATGTAATATTATTACAAAATTTCCGAAATCTACAAAGTCCGAGCGATTAATGCGACGGAAAACGGAGAAGATAATTTCCATTTTGTCCATATCCGTAGATTTTCCTCCGAATTAAAAAATACATTTATGCAGATAAATTGATCTAACTTATTTTAAATTAAAATATTTCCGCAAATAAAATAAATAATTTTCTGAAAATGTGGAAAAATTAATAATAAATGACTTGAATGGAGTAATTTGTGAAATAAAATTATTCATCTCATTGATTTGGCATTAAAATGTATTATAGAGAGCGTAGCTCAGTAAAGTTTGGTGTATTGGCAAATAAATATGTACACTAGTGGATAGTTGGTGACCCACAGTCAGAACCATGAGACAAATGGGAAATATATCCAGTTTTATCCATATAAATTATAATGACAAAAGAGCACACAATATTAAGTTAATATTACTTTAGTATATTTTTATATAGTCATAACAATTGTCAGCTCAATTTGAACATGTTGTTGAAAATATTATAACAATTAGTAATTTAGTAAAAGTTCATTAGACATTTAAACAACATAATATAATTAATATAGTTGGTAAGTTGTTGTATAAAAGGCACTAAAATACATTTATTTGTTATAAAACCTGCTTAGGGTATTAAAGGTTTGGAAGCCACTTAACTATTTCATTGACAAATCTATCGAATGTGCTTTAGAATTTGAGGAAATTATTAACAAATAAATATTTTGATTGATATTTTAAACATTTTTGGTTGTAAAAATGTCAAAAATGCCATTTTTTAATTTTGTTTGTAAAATTGTAGCCATGTGAAAAAATTATTTTTGTTTAGAGTTTTCAAGTTATTTAGTTCAATTTAAAATTGTGGTAATTTTTTTTAATTATAGATTAAAAATAGTTTTTGAAAATGACTTTTTTAAAATATTAATCCTAGACTTAAAGTTTCTCCGATAGACTTTGTTTTACATATTGGAAAATTATTTAATGGGAAAAAAGAACAAAAATAATTTTTCATAATAAAATATATATAATTTTTCGAAATTTAATTCATAATTTTAATAGATTTAAAAGCCGATTTTGACGAATCAGAAGCCTGCAAAATTTGCAGAATAAAAGAAGGTCAGTGTTTCAAAAGAGAAGGTTACGGAAACAAATATGGCTGTAAATGTTCGAATTTGTTGCCAAATATCTTCTCCAATATAAATAATAAATATCTAAATATTTCTAGTAAATCCTGCTTATCAGAGTTCAGTGAGTAAAATTTTGTTTTAATACTTGATGAATTTTTTTTATTAATTTTGTCATTGAAAATCGAGATTATTTTTCATTTCACGACAAATGAAGCTGAACATTTTTGTAATCATCAAATCTGGGAAAAGAAATTTTAAGCTGATTTGAAATAATTTTTTTCCTAAATTTTTGTTTCAATCAATTAAAATATACAATTAGTGAAATTATTTTTTTGTTTATCTAAAATAATTCTCAAATATTATTTAAATAAAATATAGCTAGTTTTTTTGGAATTTTTAATTAACATTTTTAGATTTAGTGTTAAAATGTTTATATAATTATAGTATATTTAAAATCTTTCGCGAATAATAAAATGGTGAATAATTATTAATTAATGCAATTAACTAAAACATGTAATGATATGAAATAACAATAAAATTAAATAAATAAATAAATAAATAATTAAAATAAATAATAAATAATATATATATATATATATATATATATATATATATATATATATATATATATATATATATATATATATATATATATATATTAATTAATCAAATTTTGAAGCCCACTGCTTTAAGAATCTATAAAAAAGCAATTATTTAAATAAATTACATATTAATAAAACACATTAAATTTTATTTTTATATTTATATTCATAAAAGCAACTAAAGTTAGAAATGTATAAAATGAATGAAAGATTAAGCCTAAAATTTTTTATTTCAATAGTTCTTATAGATGTATAAAAACATACCTTTATGTTTGTGAGAATGTAATTAAATTAATTAATTAAATAAATGTATGTTGTGGATTGAAAAGATATGAATTCTTATGGTAACACGAGTCATCGTTGAATAAATATCTGTGCGAATATTTGTTTGATTATTAAAATAACAAATTGATTATTTGAATTTAACAAATACTTGGTATAATTATGGATGTTATAACTACTAAAGGTAGTACAACTAACAGTTTTTATAAAGTAGTGTAATATGGATACATGAGTTCACATACCTACTATCAAGGTCATCTGAAGATATTTTGATTATAAAGTGATATTACGTTACTGGTAAATATCATGTAAGTCAGTAATCTAATATTTTGGTCAAATTGAAATCATTGAGGTCCTTCCAAGGTCTAAACTGTATATTTAAGGGTTAAATTACAAGGAAAAGCTCAGGGTAGAGTCATTTAGAGTTAGGAAAGTCAGTTAAAGGTTGATGATGATGAATGAATGGTCAAAAATGTAAGAGTAAGTTATATGTAGAAGTCTGCTATGAGTTAGGATTATTTAGATTGATCTATAATTATTTTATGATGGGAAAGGTAGGGTAAATAGTAAAATGAGTGATGTACGGGTCAATATTTTGGAATAATATAAATATTTAAGGGGTCGGCGAATCAGGTTAGAGTTAGGTTGGTTTAGACCATAAACCTTAGAATCATTTTATGAAGAAAAATGGTAATGGTATATTAACGGTCAAGGAAGGTCTAGTAAAACTTAATTAGCATTGCTTATAATAATTCTATTGTTACTATGTATATTATATATATTGTTATTATTTACTATAGAATAACCCTTTGAATATATATATATATATATATATATCCTCAATTCCGAGGATTAACATACACATGTATACATATATTATTAATAAATTTATAGTCTCAGTATCGTGTCGCTTCAATTCAATACAACTTTGTTTCCGAATCAAAGCAGGAAAAATAGAAAAACAATTAAGAAGTGGAACAAGTCTTTTCTTTATCGGGAAGTCTGATTACCAGTTATCAAACATATCCTCTCAGTGTCATTTAAAATATGTCAGTATTATAGATAATTTATATAGTTTTTGTGGAAACCTTCAATTCGATTTCAACAAAAACCTTCCATGTGGAATGACATCAATCAAATATTCAGTAAGAAATGTCATTTTATAAATTATTAACTATGCAATTATAAATAATTACCATTAACTATTATCTGTCCATACCCCTTATATATAAAATACAAAATCTTACTCTTTTATTGATAAAAGCCAACCCATTAAGATTTGCATTATAAAGCAGAATAGAAATTTTAATTTAAATAATTTAATTAATTATTTACAGAAAAAACTACCTATTTATAATTTTAATTTTATTTTTAAAATTATCATAAAATAATGGAAAAATTGTTTAATCAAATTAATATAATTCATATTATTTAATATTTCTAATAAAATCTTTACTTATTTAATTATAAATATTAATTTTGTTTAAATTTAGATAAAATATTTTTTAATGTCTCATTTGCTTTTTTTTGGAAAATAAAGTTTTGATTTATAGCTATAAAAAAATACAAATACATTATCTCTTATTTATAATTTCCAAATTCATACTAATATAAGCAGATAATGTAAGGTTTATATACTTACGTGATATTAACATCAATTTATTTCATGTAAAATATTTGTTGGTGTACGCAGTTATAAGTTATATTATAACAATTGATAAGTCGACTGAATATATTAGGATTGCATAATATCTGTTTTATCATATGATTTAGATTGCACACCACTAATAAGTATGTGAGTATATATCGAGCAGTGTCCATATTTTTCTGTTTATAGTAGATTAAATAAAAATAATCCTGTATTATTTCATGTATTATTCAAATAATAAAAAAATTGGATTTTATTATGTTTCTCTTAACATTTATATAACTGACAACTATTTCAGTCTGTTTAATTTTTGTGTTTAGATAAATTTTCTATATTAGTAACTCATTAAACTGTCATATAAGTAAAAATATTTTAAAATTTTTGTTTTAAATTATATATAATATTTCATTAAGTAAATTAATTAGTTAAAACAATTGGGTATCATCAGTAAAACTATTTGTTTGACAGTTGCAAATATTAGACGCCGGACAAAATTTGGCTTAATTTACAAAAAGTCATCTTTACGACGATAATTAGATAATTAATAATTAATAAATATTTCAACCGAAATTTAAATAAGTTCATTAAAACAATTAAACAACAGCTGCATTTTTGTCTCTGTTCTTTTGATGAATCACTGCAAAAATATTTGTTTTTTAAATATATTGGTTATTCTTTATTTTATGTATTTAAAACAAATTTTTTATTATTTATATTAAGGATGGATCACTGTTTCACGGACAATTAAATTTATGGTTTAATAAGTATTCCAGAGATGTTTCTAGAGATCTTCTTGTAGATTTCTCCTGCAAAGGCCAACGGCATCAATCCAAAGAAATGTTTGGAAATATAATTGACAAGTAACTGTTATTATTACTATGATTATTATTATTATTATTATTATTATTATTATTATTATTATTATTATTATTATTATTATTATTATTATTATTATTATTATTATTATTATTATTATTATTATATTATTATTATTATTATTATTATTATTATTATTATTATTATTATTATTATTATTATTATTATTATTATTATTATTATTATTATTATTATTATTATTATTATTATTATTATTATTATTATTATTATTATTATTATTATTATTATTATTATTATTATTATTATTATTATTATTATTATTAATATTATTATTATTATTATTATTATTATTATTATTATTGTTATTATTATTATTATTATTATTATTATTATTATTATTATTATTATTATTATTATAGTTGTTATTAATTAAAAATTCAAATTATTTCGTGAAAAAATCTGAAAAATATGTAAATAAATTCTAGACTTATTTACATAAATAAACAGCCAAATTAACGGAAAAAATCTTTGAAACATGGCATTTCGCGTTAGAGAACAATGCAAATCCCCTCGAACTGCTAAAAATGGTTTCCGTATTATTTCTAAATAAAAACTCTAATTCATTGAATATTTTACAAATAGAAAAATTTTCGAATTGAATTTATCAAAAAAAAATGAAAACAACATCACAGTTGTTTAATTGAACTGCGTAAAATTATTTGAATATTTTCTTTGAGGTTAACGTATCGCTTTTTGAAGTCATTTTTTCTGTCTTTTATCATTATCACCTTCTAATTACGATGAAAAAAGTCAAACTCCTTACTGTAATTGTATGAAGGCTGAAGCGTGCCCTTGCTCATGAGAAAGCTTTTTTGTATTGTTAAGGTTTACAAAAGATATTAATTACTATTATTTTTATTAATGAGAACAGTTGAAATTAACTTAATTTTTCAAATTAAATTTTCTATAACTTAATTTTTATATTTTTTTTGTTTCTAGTAAATCTTTTAATTAATAAATCTTTTTATTCTTTTTATAATTTTTTATTTTTCTTTTATAAAATATTTATAAAAATCAGTTTATTTTATCTTAATTTTTTTATGGTTTTCTAATAACTTATTTTTTTTAAATATTTCTAACATTTGATGTAGGAATTTTGTCAGTATTGTTTTCAAAACTCTGACTTTCGACACCGTTAAGTTAAATTGAGATATTCTAACAGTAATAAACTAAATTTGATGAGAATTCCCATTAAATATTTAAGTTAAACTGATGGATGAAATCCGAGACCACATTTAAAACTGGTGCTAGGACAAAATACATGAACAAAATGTCATACGGACAAAATGGTAGCTAAATGACATATAATATAGGAATAACCAATGAAAAATTAAATAATCTCCATATTAAAATTTAGTTTAAATGTAATTTTGTGTGCGATATTTGGTTATTAAATATTGAAAATTAGAAAATCCAATTTCAAATTTTTTTCTTTCAAACTTCTTCAATATTAAAAACAAATTTACCTCGAGTTGAAATCTATTTATATTTTGCTTTTTTGCAATTTTTGACGAATTATTAAAAATGTGTAACAACGCTTTAAAAAATCTAAAATAATATCTTTATCAAAGCAAACAAATGAATTCTTGGTATAATCCAGGCATGGCGAACCTTTTTTGGTTTGCGTGTCATAAATCCTCAAATATTATTCCTGGATTATGTGGCGTGCCCAATGAGTGAATATTTTACCAAGATTGAAAAAATAAATAATTATTTATTTTTAATTTTATTTACAAGCTTAAACATTACAATAGAGTTTCTTAAAAATAAAGCCGTAATCAATAAAAACACATATTAGGTATTTATCAATGCGATTTTTGCAGTTGTATATTCTATGACATCTCCTTAATATATGGTTCACATTTCGTCACTTTTAGTAATGCACACGACCAACTTGATTCATCAGTCATTCTCTTTCTTGAATTAGATTTTATGAAATTCATTTCGAAAAATAATGATTCACCAGCATATGTAGAAGAAAAAATTGGTAATATTGCTCTTGCTATTTTTTTAAATCGCTAAAGATTTCTGGAATAGGCGTTCCAAGTTCTCTTTATTCTTCTTCGATTTCCAAATAATTTTTCAAATTAAAAAATTTTTGTTTCCATATCGATTGGAACTCGATAAATTGCATTTCAATGACTTCCTGATTTAAAAAATATTTTTAAACTTGGAAATCGTTTACGTGCCATCCAAAGTCTCACGCGTGCTCTAGGTTCACCATGCCTGATACACTCCAAGTCTAATATTTATTTAAATATATTTTCAGATCCGTTGGAAATAGTTGTATATTGTATAATTCTTTGATGAATATATTAAAACAACTATCCTATTGAAAAAAGTCGCAAAAGAAAATTTAAAATTATATTCAATTCGATTTTCCAGAGAAAACGTTTTTCCTGTAAAATATTTACTTAAATTTCTCTGTCTTGAAAATTTTTAAAATAATATAGCATGCCGTTAATAATTTATATATTTTATCTTTATGTTTAAAATACTAATTTATTTATAGAGAGTCAAACAATGAAATTTTCCCTCGCGGTTTCAAAATACCTATTTAGTTGTAATTTTGTGCTAGTTTATAAAGTTTATGTTTTTACAATCATGAATATTTCATAAAATTCTTTCGTGAAATGAGAAATTATAAAATTAATTATTTTTAGTTAGCATAATAAATACTATAAATATTTATATACATTTAACATTTTACAGGGGTAGCAGTATACGCACTTAGATGCCTCAGAAAATACAAGCCAACTTTTACAATTTACAACCGTTGTTTGGTTTATTACGTATTGCAAATTCTATCATTTCGCCTGTTAAAACCTTTGGCCAGAGTGCAATATTTTCCATAAAATCTAACCGACCAGATTTCGCATCAAATCCCTTTAAAATTTCTCTCTTTCCTTCAGATTCAATTTTTAACTCTCTTGTAGTTGTTGATGTAGTCTCCAAGTTTTGTTACGACTCAGTATCTTTTTCAAACTTTTGATGTTCCAACAATGGAACATTTTCTTTAATTATGGATGTAATAGATTGTGACGTGTCTGGATTTGGAGTTAAAGAGATAAATTTCAACAAAGAATCCCTTTGTTGATTATTGATTTCTTCACTACGTTTTATTTCTTTTCTTTTCTCAGCCCGGATTTATACGACTTCATGTTTCTACAATATAAAATAATTTGATTTTGAACGTGTAAATAAAATGAAATGATTTAATTATTTATTGTATATATAATTACCAATATGCATCTTTTATTAAATGTCAACAAAAACAAAAACAAAAATCACATAATTTAAACTGTGTATTTGTGATATATTTGTCTTACTTTATTTTTGTATATTATTTTGTGAAGGAAATATTTGTATATGGGCTTGTATATGTTTATACGAATATCTATCAAATATGATATGTAGTATATACTGTAAGCTCAATAATTAACATTATATTTAATTTTATAACCTAACTACTTTAATTGACATTTTATTTATTAAAAAAGCAAAGATATAAAGAAAATATCGATAATTATACTGATTCATAGTCATCTCTTTTAATAAATTTAATGTGAATTGAAAATGAAAAGAAATCAGAGGTGAAAATCAAAAGATGTTTTTATAACAATTACTTTAATCAAATTTTAATATTTATTATTATTTTATTGATCTTTCACGTCTTTCTTCCTAACATAATCTTGAATGTAATAATATTTAAAATATTATTTATATCTAATCTATTTAACCAAATTTTTAAAATCGATTTCGTAACATAATATTAAACAATAAATATTAAGTAATTGTCAAATATTACATAAATTTTATATCAATTATCATTTTTTTTCTTGTTCATGTAGATTAATTTACTTTTAAAAACATTTACTAATTTTTGCATTATCTTTCATATATTAGAAAGTTTTCATCAAACTAAATTAAAAAAACATTTATATTAAATAAATTAACTAACTTCATATATTATGAAAAAATATTTAAATTAAACAAGCTTTAAGGAAGAAGACATTTTAAGCCTTTGCACATGTCAAAGAATGTTTTAATTCTTTATTGACTATATTTTTGACCAAACTTAGGTCAAGACAGTCAGTAAGGAATTATTTTGAGATTAAATTAATTTATGATAATTTATAAATGCAAAAATTTATTAAAATTAAAATTGAAATAAAAACTATTTTTATTCGTTGTTCAAAATTAACTTTATAAAATGGAAAACTTTTAGTAATATTATTATGTAAATAAATACAAATAAAATATAAATGCACAAAATCTCAACTAAAAAATAAACTAAAATTCTGCAAAATTAATTAACATTTTAAAAGTAAATTTAACCCATTAACGCCAAAAGGGAAATATTTACAAACAAACTGACATTAATGACGGTTATCATTGCATTGCCGCCATATTGAATATTTTCGTAGACTACTAGTGCCATCTATTGTTGAAATAGGCCACTACTTCCAGGATAATCATTATAGAAAAACATGAAATCACGCCTTTAACAAGCGTACCCATGTGGGTACAGTGGTAGGTAATAGATTAAGTGAAGAAGTTAATTAAAATTTTGTTGACGTCATTAATCAATTAATAAAAGAAAATGAACGACATATGCTTGTCAAGTGGAATCAACATAATTTAAAGTTTCTTATATTTCTTATAGATTCAGACGGAAGATTGGAAAACTAGTTAATATGACTTGCAAATTGTAATGAATAATTTTGCAGTTGCAATATATAAAACTTAATATATAAAACATAATTTACCAAATAAGTCAAAAAATAAATTTAAGAAATGTGACTCACATTGATACTCCCTAAATGAAACGAGAATGAGAAAGATTATACGAACAAACGAAACCGAACAAGGAATTAAAATAAAGGTCATTACAAATTAATTAGTACAGAAGGAAAATGAATTTCAAATTTGGAAAAACAGAAATAACAACAAATTACTTATCTCGACAACTTTTCAGAGATAACGGGAACGAAAATAAAACAGGCCGAAGCGGAAAAAAAGGAAAACTAGAGAATATCTTGACAGCTATCAAAGGTAACTCTATTGCAGGAAAATTTATGTTTCAGAGGAATTATGTTGGAGGAAAAAATGGAAAATTAAAGATAAACTTAAGAAGAAACAGAACAGTTACGAGAAAACATTTGAGACAGATTTGTGGAAGAATATTTTGAAGAAGAATTTAGTCAGAGGAAAACAGAGAATGTAGAGAATCTGAAAAGAAGTGAAGAGTAGAAAACTTAAAGAGCGAAGCTTAGAGAAGAGTTAAAGGAGAATTCAAAACGAGAAATCAGAAATAAAAAGATAAGCATTTGAGGCGATTCAGTTAATAACCGAGTAAAGTCCAGTGAGTAAATCCAAGTCATACCAGAAAACAACCAGTTAAATCACCGATTGTCATACTCTTCAGTCGTTAGAGATTTGTCAAATCAAGATTATACTTGCGTACTATTCTTCAACATAGCGTTGTAATAAGCACTGTGTTATCAGTAGTGAGCTTGTTAAGCCAATTGTACCATTGTGAAAATATTTCTGATATTCAATAAAGTTCCCAGTGGAGTCAGAGAGATAATTCATCAAATTTAAATTTTAACCCAATAACCCAACAATATGACTGTTGAATCTACATGCAAAATTATTACAGTTCTGCACAAAATGATGTATACTGAAGTTTGGGATGAAAAATATGATTATAATGAAATATCAAACCATAACATTGTTGACATGAAAAATGAAAAAATTGACATTTTGATCAAAAAATGTCTTTATGGATAATATTAAAGTAGATTATCTTTAGTGATAATGGCAAAAAGGAAGTAAAAACATAAGACAGTTATGAAATTATGAACACCAAAGATTGTAACCGGAAAAAAATGTAATGCAATAAAATAAAAAGGTCTAAGAAAATGGTTTCAAAATGACTCTTGCAATATTCTAGTCCTTACATCTAACAGTTTATATATAATCATAAAATAATTAAAACAGCCCTATAAATCATTTTTGCAAAAAAATATAATTATGTCAAGGAAACGTAAATGAAATTAATATATGTTGTTATTATCTTTTTTGATTGTCACACTGTGGAGAATTTCAAATTTTTAATTAAAGTTTTTTGTATCATTAAAAATGAGGAAAATAAAAAAAAATAAAAAAATACATATCAGTCAATGTGGAAATCGAATAAAATATGATAATTTTATCAGAGTCTGGATTAGAACAGCTGAGTGGATTCAAACAAAAATATCATTATCAGAAAATAAGAACTTCTTCTTTAATTAAATAATACTTTGAAAATTCAACAGATATAGACCAAGTCAGACAAATTTAATTAGATTTTAATTATGATTTCAGATTAAAAGAAAATATTACTTGGTGAGAAATTCCGTTGGTGAAATCCCATTTTCCTATTTGAGTTGCTAGTCAAATGGAGGTTTTCAACACATATTACCCGTCTGGTAACATTATACATATTTTACAGAGCAGGAAATCAAGACAAAATATCATGAAATAATATAACATCATTTTCATCAAATAATGTAGAAATGTATGAAATGATTTTTTTTAATTCTCATAATTTTTTTGAAAATTTTTAATTTGAATTATTTAACTTACTTAGTGTTTATATTATATTTATACATTCAAACAACAGTTTTACCTTTTACAATAGATTTCGACAGTTTTTCTGTCATCATAAGGCTGAATAAAAATTACTAAAGATATTATGGGTTTAACTAATAAATTATATGAATTTTATTAATTTAAAAAATTGTTTTAATTTAATTAAAATAATTAACTTATTTTAATTTAGACTATTTTCCAATATTTTGTTTAAAGATTTCTAAAATATTTTGTAGAAATTTAATATGTAATAATTTTACAATTTTAGTTTCAACAAAAATCAATAAATTTAACAAAATATTTAAATAAAATTATTTAACTTAATTTTTTATTACATTTGAAACAACCAAAACACAAATAACATGTTTTTAACATTCAAACTATTTAAAAACATTCAAAACACAAATGTTCACGTCTTTAGCACATGAATTTTTTGGATCTCTTACTCTTACAATCTTACTGTGCTCACTAATATTAGTCAATCTCGTTCGGTTGACAATGTTCAAGAACTCGAATAGAAAGATTATGAGAAGTCTCCAGTGTGAAGTATCTTCACTTGAAAAAGGCAATGTCGAAAATTCGTGAGTATCAACAAACATCGATATATTACTGATTTATAGACTTCAAACTCTCTTTTTAATAAATTCTTTGGGTTTATAGTCACTATTCGTCATAAAGCAGATTATGATTATTACTAATTAGAAATTCATCCCACGTTAACAAAAACTCACATCGTTATAATTTTTATTATTAGTGGATATTGTACAAATTAACAAATAGTAACGAATTCTTTTTCAGTGAATGTGTTATTAGTTTTCCCATTTTAGTTTTGCATTGCTTGTTTATACATTTTAAATGCAATTCTTACATTAATGGTAATTTGATGGTCTTCTTCCCACAATAATATTTTACCAATTTTTCCAAACTTCCATTAATTAAATATGACAAAAACTCATACTTTATTTCCAATATATTTTTATCTTCTTCAATGATAAAAATTATATTTATTTTATATATATTTTAATTCATTTTTCACTTATTAAAATAATTATTAAAATTAAATTAAAATTTTTTAACTCACTAAAAGTATTACCCTCCCTGCATTACCTTCTGTTATGAATTGGTTACCCCCCCCCTCTAAATTTTATTATTATTGTTATTATTTTTATTATTATGGTAAGTACCCTGCCAACTTATTTTAGAGAATATATAAAAAAAGTCTATAATAATTATTTAAACATTTTTTTAAAAATACAGTGGAAGTTTTAAAATAATATTATTTGTACAGTGGATATCTTTTTGATTATAAATTATTCTCCATCGCTTTTCAAAGTTAGGAAAGTACTCAGTGATATCTTCATTTATCACAATTTCTTGAATTATTTACATCATCCATTATAAATTTACAAAAGAAACTTAGCTTCGAATCCAATTAACTATTTATCGTTTCGCTTCAAAAATTAAAAATACAAAATGCGTTTTATTTTTTTGTTATTTATTAATAAAGATTGTTAACAATATTTATATTTTTAATTTTATAATTGTTTGTTATAAATAGCATACACTTCAATTGTCCTCATATTAGTTATTGAGTGATCCTTTTGGGCCTTACAGTTTCTTCCACAACATTGTATACAGACCAATTATAGCACTTACACAACATCCTGAAGTATATACCCATAAAACCTACGGAGCTAAATTGTTACTATATACAATAAAACCCCGCTTAACGTTAAAGTTATTATTTCTTTAGATTTTTAGATATTTTTCTGGAAAAAAATTCAAAAATCGTAAATTTTTATAACTTGTATAAAAAAATAATAATTTCATAGAATTACATAAAATGACAAAATTCGCCATATCAATGAGCTGGATAAAGAACATTACAAAAACTTAAAAAACTACTCCGCTTCTTTCTTAAATGTCTTAAAAAAATAAATGTTTTTGGTGATTTCTTTATTTATTCATAGTTAAAAATATTAATCTAACTTACATTTTATTGAAATAATTCCAAATAAATTCATAGTTAGAAAAATCCTATAAAAATCCTGAAAATTAATTAAAAATAATTTATAATCAAAATGTTGACTACAAGTAACATTTAAAAGCTTGAATAGTGATCTCATAATTTTATAAAATCAAAATTCAAACCTTAAAAGTTACTTAAATTAAAAAAACTTACTTGTAAAATTGAATAAATGAAATGAAGTAAATAACTTCACCCTCTCATAAATAGTGAGTCATCAACTGATGAACACACCAACGTGTATTATAGAGACTTTTAACATATGGAATTAGGTGTATTAGAGGATGGTTTGATAGATTTATATATCGAAATAATCTTCACAACATAAAGATTACAGTAGAAGCAACAAGTGGTGATAGTGGCGGAACTTCAAAATTTGGGCCTCTCGCGCAATGTAAAATAATTCCACAATAATTTTTTTTTAACAAAAACAAGTTAGATATTTATTTCATATATCATAAAAATAATACAGAGATAAAACTAAAACTTAATGGACCTTAAATATTAAAATCTTTCCTCCTTGCCTTCATATTGGCAAAAAAATTTTCGGTTAAACATAGTTAATCACAGCAGTCGCTATTCAATGATAGTTTTATGTTTTTAGGCAACTATAACTGCGGGAAAAAAGTTTCAGAAAATGATTGTAAATATTTTTTTAGTAATAATTTTGGGCCCCCTATAGCTGGTGGGCCCCCGCAACGCAGGGTTCTGCGTCCACTAGTTACGCCACTGAGTGGTGATACTAAAGCGGCGGCTGAATTCCCAGTGACATTAAAAACAATAATTGAACAAGGAAACTATCCTCCAGAATTGGTTTTTAAAGTTGATGAAATAGGCCTTTTTGGAAAAAAGAATAAACTGAATGATTTAATTTAATTTAAAATTTAATTGTTTTTATAATATATTCGTTTATATTGTTATTTGTTTTTATAATAAATAAATGTTTGGTTTTATTTTTTATAAAAAACAATCATAATTTTTAAATTTAATACCTAAAGAATTTTCTATCCAACATCCCCAAACCCCATTATTTACATGTTAAGATATCCTCGTTTAGCGCTGTTTTGCATTACGCTCTACTTTGATGGAACGTATCCACCACGTTTAAACGGGGTCTTACTGTACTATTATAATATATTTATTTGTAAAAAAATCATATTAATTTAAAAAGTATATTAATTTACAAAATCTAATACATGATCGTTTTATTAAAATTTAGAACCCACAAACTTGATCCCACCACGTCCCTATCAAATGCAAGATTGGTAAATTTGCAAGTGCTAAATTTACAGAGTGAAAGAACTGTTACAGTCCGAAAGGATGACTTGATACAGCTAAGTATTGAGTTAGATGAAAAACAAAGTAACTTTTATTGGATATTTATTAATTATTAATAAGATCAAATAAAATAATGTTATTATGGAAATTATAAAATTTTCCCAAAATTATATTGAAACAAATATTGGAGAACTTGAACCATTTATTCGGTTGATTTTTGGCTATTTCTCTGTCAAATTGAGAAACATTCCAAATTCTAAAAGAAAACTTGATTTCAAAATTGCATTAAAACAAAAATTAATTTTGGGAAATGCAATTTTCCATTAAATTATGAAAATATATATTTACTTGTTTAATAATATTATAAGAACTTTTCTCAATTTTCACCACTGATTCCTTTTAAATTGACATTATATTTATTAAAAAACTTGACTATGAATCAATAAAGATATCAAAAGTCATTTGAAATAAGCAGTGCCGAAAACTCATGAATATAAAAAAACATCAATATATTTACTGATTCATAGTCAAGCTTTTTAATAAATACATTTTTTGGTAAATGTTAGATTTAATATGTTAATGGTAATTTACTATGTTAAAGAATAAAGTAATAAATTAAATTAATAAATCAATATAAATTAATTATAAATTTAAAAAAATTAGCACATCCATGACAAAACAAACACAATTCTTTATAATTCCGAAGCAGTCAATTCTTTCAGATGCCGAAGTACGTGCCATAAATATTAACGAAAACTATCTCGACAATGCTCTTCTTGATCATACCAATACAAATGAATTTTTAGCCCGCTTTGATCTGATACCGAATTTTAAACTGTGTAAACGATGCGAAAACCGGCATTTACGGTATGTTAAAAATATGAATTATGTGGATGGTTATCACTGGTGCTGTATTCAGACATGTCGATATCAGGAATCTATTCGTGCAAACTCTTTCATTGCGAAAAGTAAGATGAACACAAAAAAAATTTTTATCGTTATATGAAAGGGGAAGAATTACAAGATATTAGTTATGAATTGAATATTGAATGACATACCGTTTCGAGTTGGGTTTCGTTGCATCGTAAGGCAATGATGTATTATTTATCAGCAAATTCTAGTATTCTGGGCAAAGTTGGTAATAATGGATAATCAAAAATTGTTAAAGTTGACGAGAGTTTATTCTTCCGACGAAAATATAATCGAGGACGGACGTTGAATCAGCAATGGTATATCGGGGGTATTGAACGTGGGACAAGAAACATTTTTATCTGCCAGTACCAAACCGTAACGCCGAAACCATTACGGCCATATTGATTGGAAATATACACACAGGATCTATTGTCATTACAGATCAGTGGCGCTCTTATGGAAGAGCATGTCGAGAATTAAATGTATTCACACACCAAACCATTAACCATTCTGTCAACAATCCATACTCAAAACATTGAGGGATTATGGTCACGTTCAAAATACTTTATTTGAAAGAAAAGAGGCGTTGTTTCAAGCGAGATTCAATAGGAATATTTAGTACAATTTATTAGGGAATACAACATTACAAAAAATAAGAGATTTAATGAGTTATTGATTTTATTAAACCATTCCTGGTTCACGGATTAAAAATTATGGATTATATTTAATTTTTATGTAAGTAAATATTTTCTAATTGTAGTGTTTTTAATTTTATAATTAAGTTATATTGATTTATTAATTTAATTTATTACTTTATTTTTTAACATAGTAAATTACCATTAACATAGTGAAACTACCATCTACCCATTTTTTAAAAAAATTTATGATGTCAATAATATTTTGATTTCTGTTAATTAAAACAACAAATGCCTAAAGGTTAAATCATAAAGTGTACTCCAAAATAAGAGTTGTTAATGACAATTTATGTTAAATCATCACCACCACCCCTCTTATAATATTTGAATAATAAAAAAATCAAAAGAAAATTTTACGATAAAATTTCAAGTTTAAATTTCATTTATTTTTACTTATAATTTTATTGGTTAATCAAAATATTTGGAAAACTAAAAGAAATGAATAATTGAGTTAATTATAAATTAATAGACGAATAATTGATCAGTTTAATGAAGGTTTATTTTTAAATTTTACGTTTAATTTCTCTCGAAATATTTAATTATTTTTATTTAAAATTCAATAAGATTTCACTAGCGTTAAAAATTTAATTAATAAAAATAAATGAAATTTTATATAGAATTAAATAATATATATTTTAATGAATTTCCCGAAAATTTAATTTAATTTTACTAATAATTTTTTCACATGTATATCAGAAAAAAAGAACCAAAAAATATTTCATAATGTATAATTATCGAATAATTTATTTTTGCTAAAAGATTTATTTTGATTTAATTAAATTTTATTGTACCAATGCAACCTTTTTGACCTTTTCCTGAAACTGATAACAAGTTAGAGGAAAATCTAATTTTTCCGTTACAAAAATATTTCAACGAGAAGAGAGTTGTTCTCTTAGTAATGTAAAAATCCTCTTTCCCTTTAAAAGTCGTAATTTTATGGAAAAAAAATAATAAAAAATAATAAAATTATCGACGCATAATTATAATTACTATCTCAAAAGGCTCGTATGAAACTGTTGCAACATGATTATTTCGTTTGTATTAGTAATAGCATTTGTGCGCACCAATAGAAATCACAATTACAAATATTCATCATAAAAATTGACAAATACTCGGTCAAAGCGAAATGATTGAATAAATAATATATATTTTTTATTTCCTTATTATCCCATGTTATGAATTTAGAAATCGAGTGAACATGAGGTTGGTAAACGATAAAATGACAATAAACCGGAGATTTAAGCAACTGTTCTTTGGAAATCCCATTCATGAATTATTTCTCATAAATATTTTCATATTAATCCAGCAAAAGTGATAAAAAAAGACTACTTGTTCATTTCACTGTAACTAATTATTCCCCATACAAGGATTAGTCATTAAATATTCCCTCAGATTCCCTCCTCAGAGTCATTTGCATCGTTTTCTTCTCACAGAATTCGGTGGATAATAAAATTTTAATGAAATGTTTTTGTATGAAAAACTCGATTGGGATACAATTAGGTTATACGACAATCTCTTTAGATTTGGTTTTATTAATTTTGTTTTCTCCCTACTTAACCGATTGAGAAAAAATTTAAATGATGAGAATAACTCAAATTGGAGAAAAAAAAGCGGGAATATTTTTATCAATTATTTAAGGAAGAATAAATCATCTTGAAGTTTTATTGGGATTTGGAACAAAATATTACTTGTATATTTAATTGAAATGGAATTGAATTAAATTGGAAGAAAAGAAGAGGGTCGAAATCTAAATAAATCTCCCATATCTTAAGGGTTTTTTCAAAATAGGTAAATGACGGGTTTTAATAAAAACATCTCATTAAATGATAAAAAAACCTAAAAGGGGTTCAGATAATTCGATTATCCCGGGAACCACGTATCTTATCATTGGAATAATCCCAGAAGTTTTTATTGTCCCAGATTGACTTTATAAAAGGCTACCGGATCATACTACGTTGGGACCCTTGAAGTTAAGGGCACCAAATTACATACTTCTGTATTTAGACTCTCATATCACCATATTTATTATAAGAACTTTTTTCAAATTTCACCACTGATTTCTTTTCAATAGACATTGTGTTTATAAAAAGGCTTAACTATGAATCAGTAAATATATCAAAAAAGAATCGATATATATTTACTGATTCAAAGTCAAGCTTTTTAATGAATACAATTACCATATGTAGTTTTGACTTTTTTACTATAACTGGATTCTGTATAAAAATTATTGTTAAATATATTTTAAATCGAAAATAGAAAATTAAATATTTTTATTTTCACTATTTAAAATAAAATACATAGGGAAATTTCAAAGTATCAATGTTGAGAAATGCTCCCTGGAGGCTGAAATCATTTCATCCCGGTTAAATAGTTCGAAAACTAAGATAGTGATCAGTTCTCCAAGAGAGTAAGTAGAATTCATTTATATTTATATATACTCATTTAATTAAAGGATTGTCGTTTTGATTTTAAAATAATTTTTAAAATTTATTATTTATTATTAAACAATACATTGTTTTCTTTCAATTTTAGGTGCGTCAATTCAAAACGCGATTCACTTATTCCTGCTTTGACATGGAACAAAGAAGTATTTTCTGCTCCTAGAAAACTGAAAAGTGAACTTTTTACACTTGAAATGTTTAACATAAAGGAACGTAGCAAAGTACAAATCATGTGCGCTTATTCGATATGTACTGGAATGTTTTCCACGTGCATTGACGTAAGTGCTTATTATAGATTGGGGAGGGGTAAAGGATCATTTTATTTTTTAAAATAATATATTTTTGTTTATAAATGATATGCTTAGAAAAACCTAAGGTTAGACTAACATATACAAAGAAATAAATATCCTTTCACGTTCTGTAATAATGACTCTAAATTGTTTCAGTGCCGAATCTTAGTGTTAAGGCGCTCGATGCAAAGATTGGTTCAGTACCTTTAATGGATTTATTGACACAATATATTTTCACTATAAAGTAAAAAACAGATAATAAGAAAATATTTGAGTGCTTCTAAGTATTATTATAATATATAACATTTTATTTTTAAGTATTAATAGTACTCATATAATAATATCTACTTATATTAATATATAACAGCGATAAAATATTTAAATAATAAATAGCAATTATGATAAATTTATTTTTCTTGTTGAAAAATAAGCACATTTTAACATCATTAATCACTTCAATGTGATGACTAATCCGGCAACATGACATCGACTCTGTTATAATATTGGTATTTCAAATTTTTAATAGCAAGTACTTGGATTATTATATACAAGATGCGACATACAAGATAAGAAAAAAACATTTGAAATCTGCACAATTTCTACAAAATTCACCGTCATTTCTTTGAGGAAGAGTTTCGACGTCCTGAAACTAAAAAATATCATTTAGAAAAATAGTTGATATTGTTCGTGTTTCATTAAATTATTCACTCAGCTAGTGGACTGCATTTATGAAATTCTGTCTAATTTGTTTAATATTTTTAAATATTTTTTCTGATGCATTTTTTGAAATTTTTATATAAAATTTAACTTTTAAAAAATAATTTTGTTTTCAAAAACATACACTAGACAGGCTATTATTTTACAGATATATTTTATAATATTGTAGTATATAATTAGAGAAAAAAAATATTTTAAAGTTTTTCAGACGTTATTTAATATTATTACTAGCAAAATAATTTATTTATTTCAAATTTAGAAAAAATGCTTAGTGTATAATTGTTAAAATCTGACCAAATCAAATAAAGTAACAGGTATGGGTCAACAATTTTAAAATAGACGGGATTTGTAATTTTTTGACAGCGAATAATCACTAAAAGTCGAAGGGGATTTTTTCAGAGTTTTATTATTTTGCCCCAGTATAGATTCATCTAACGTTTGTTTTGTTTTAATTTATAAAGTGCTTTTTAAGGTCACAAACATCGTAATTCTTACTTTGTGTAAACACAAAATTATCTATTGTATTTATTAAAAAAATTGACTATGAATCAGTACAGAAATCAAAAAAAATATCGGTATAGTTACCGATTCATAGTCAAGCTTTTTAATAAATTCAATGTCAATTGAAAAGAAATATATACAAGACCGCACTGCAGCTGCAATGGAATTTCTAATTCTGGTGCAACCACGCCCTAAACGCAAAAAATCAATATATAGAGAAGGACCAAAGATTGGCGCCGATTGAAAATGAACGACATGATAGAACAACGTTAGAATCTTTATGGGGAATAGCGTATAATTTAAGTTTTTAGATTTTATTGTAGAAATATATTTCTGCATCATTTTCTTTAAATAAATGATGTTATTTTAATTGTTTATTTAGCCTATCTACCTTTACCATAATATGTCTATCCATAATAAATAACGAAATCAAACATCAACTTTTATAAGTAATTCAAAGTATTCATGAGTATAAAGTTCATTATTAAGTATTAGGTGACAAAGAGCAGCATGGCAGAGATTTAAAATTACTTTGTCGGCCTTTATATCTGTCGGTCTTTTGTCTATTCGGCCTTTTGTCTATGTCTGACTTTTGTCGCAGACCCCTTTTAATGTCAAAATTAATGAATTCGTATCCATTCTCTGATTTAAACCATTTAACACGTTCACTAACTCTAGTTTGATTCATAACTCAAATAAGAGAAGACTCTGAAAAGGATTTATTTTTCAATATCAATATTCTTTATCTGTTTTTTAGTTACAGTCAAAAAATTACAAAAAGCCTTCATTAATTTTCAACTTCCTCCAAGATCCCTTTTGTTACATTATCTGCACAACATAGTAAAAAAATTCATTTTGGCTTTTGGGTTATGTAATTGTTGGGATATTTTTATATTATCCAAATATTATTTTAATACAGGGTTATAATGACTAAATAATTCTAAAAATCCTAAAAAGTTACAGTTTCTGGAATCACCTAACGGATATGTTTTACCTATAAATGCTTGTTTCGACCAGTCAGAGGGGGATTGCCTCTGACTGGCATTTATTTGGCTTTTTCTATCGCGTCTGTGTGCGCGGTCTGGTTAGACCGATTCTTGTTGGTGTGCGCACACAGACGCGAGAAGTAGGTTTTGATTGTTGTAATTTTTATAAACTGTAATTTATTTTAGAAATTATTTAGATGTTGGTAATTTAATAGAAATTCTAGAATTGATTGGATTTGTTTAAAATGTGTAAATTTTTGAAAAGGATTCGATTGTAAATTTTGATTGAATTTGAGTTATATAGAAAATTCGGGAAGAGGAATAATAGTTTTGTTTATTGGAATAAATTTTGAATCGAAAAGTCTGGAATATCGAAATCGGAAATGGATCCAGAAAGTTGCATAAGCACAATTGGAGTTGACTTTGAAACCAGAACTACTGAATTAGATGATGAAACTATAAAATTGCAAATATGGGACCCAGCTGGTCTATTCGAGATTAAATTAATTGGAGATGATTATTTCACTTTTATCACTGAATGTAAAGATCCCAAAGCATGCTCGATTTTGTTGAGAGGCAGCAGCAAAGATGTTTTGAATGAAATTGAGAGAAATCTTGGCGATGCTATGTCAGTTGCTAGAAACGTTATGATGGAAAATACTCTCGTTCCTGATGGAGGAGCATTGGAAATGGCTCTATCAACTCACTTGACTCTTAAAGCACAAAATATCGTTGGAGTACGACAAAACGCTTATCTGGCTGTTGCTAATGCGTTGGAAGTTATTCCAAGAACTTTGGCCCAGAATTGCGGTGCTAAGGTGTTGAGGTTGATTACGGAATTGAGAGCAAAGCACGCTATGGATCTGGCTAACAATTGGAGTATCGGTGTTGATGGAGAGGAGGGAGTGATTGTCGACATGAAAATCAATCGTCGTATGATTTTGGCTGCGTTAAACTCTGACGGTGAAATGGAAATGACATTATTGAATAATAAAATTCTAATGCGTTATTCTGATCTGAAACAATGCTTTTACTTTCACGTTTTTCAAATCCCTTTCTTTGCGTTTTTCTGCTCTTTATTTATGTTTAAATTCATAATTAAAATAAACGTGCTTCAGCTATATTTAGTGATAATATTTTCATTTATTTTTATTTTTATACTAAACATGAACTGGATATGAAACTAAGCACACTGCATTAACATGGACAAAAACATAAGTATTCATAAATAAAAACAAAAAATAGAATAAAAAATAACTCCAAGTCCAGGGAATTTTACCCTTTTCTCCCGTCTACTCGATGGGCTTGTCAAAAATAAGTTCAAAAACGTAGCCGTAAAGTCTTTTATAAAAGTTTATTAGGTGATTTTAAATTTTATAAAAAAACTTGAAAAATAAATGAGAAAGAATTTTATGTGAGGCATTGATGAATTAATCACAATCCCTTACAGTTAATATTCAATCAGAAACGAATTTATTGAGATAATTTAATTAGCTCATTAAATCATAACTATTACGTTATTAGTTTTTCCGAATATAAATTTTGGTATAGATTATTATGACATACTGAGGATAATTTCCTTGAAATATATTTCATTTGTTTTGCGTTATAGTTTTTTATTAAAAAGTGAGCCATAATTTACTTAACATTTAGACATGAAAGAAATTAATAGGAAAATTAATCTTAAATTCATAATCTTCAATATTGTTCACCAGATATCTTTTTTAATCATTTTCATTTCTCACTATTTTTTATCGGACATTATTAAGAAACAAAGATCAATAAAATAAAAATATAATTAAAATAATTTGTTTTTTGAATAAAATCAATTGAGAGTGCATTGGGACAATTGAAATTCGAATTCTGGCAATGAAGACGTATTCATTGTGCGCACAAGAAAAGGGGGAAATTTTCCAGAGTGATTATCCAGAGTTTATCATTCGCGGAAATGTAAGTTATTTGTATGAATGTTTCAGTGATAATTGCATCCAGCGTTGTGGAAGGATAATTGAATGAAGAGAAATTATAATTGAACCACCAAAATGGAAATATTCCAGAATTAGAATTTTCCATCATAGAACAAAAATTTATATTTACAATAATTGATTTATGTTTATTGAAAAATATAATTAAATGGAAAAACGAATTTTTTTTATTTTGTTGATGAATTTTTTTGTTTAGTTTTTAGGACAATTTGTTTGTCAAAATCTTTGTCATTGAGATGAAAATATTTTTCTTGGGATATCAAATTTATTAAATTGAAATTTATTCTTGTTTTCACACTGCAGTAGAATTTTGATTTTTCAATTTAAATCAAATAAAATATATATTTAATTTAATATTAATAATATTTATTGAATTTTATAAAGTTTTTTTATTTATTTAATTTATTAAAAGTCTGAGAAAATAGTCATTATAAACAATTACAACTTCGGCTATATTTCAATATATTATAAACAATTAAATGATAATTTAAGCCTTTTGCTGCAAATAATATATTTAATACAAATGATAAAAACATTTGAGAACTTTATTTTTTCAATTTCACCACTGATTTTTTTTCCATTATTTTTTTATTATTTATTTTATTTGTGGAAATATTTCAATTTAAAATAAGTTAAATCAATTTTTTATTTAAAAAACAAATTAATTTGCATAAATGTATTTTTTAATGTCGATGAAAATCAACGAATATGGATAAAATGAAAATTATCTTATCCATTTTCCGTCGCATTAATCGCTCGGACTTTGTAGATTTCGGAAATTTTGTAATAATATTACATTTTTTATATTATAAGAACTTCTTTTTTCAAATTTGACCACTAATTTCTTCTCGATTGACATTGCATTTATAAAAAATCATGACTATGAATCAGTAAATATATTAAAAAACATCGATATACTATGTCACGCAAATGTGACTCATATTGCATCTGTTTATAGCAGATTTTATTTGGAAATGGTTAATATTTATATATTATTAGCAAATAATAATTGTCACATTATAAATATAATTTGTTTAGACTGGCGTTTGTGGAAAAGAAGCGAAAGCAAATTCTGAAACGAACAACAATTCGTCAAATAAAGTTCGTCTAGTAATCAGCGTATTAGAAATAAATTACATTTCCGATTCTCCAAATTATTTATCTTCGCCTAAAATGAGTAAGTATTAATTTGATGAAATGAAATAATTTTCTACAATATCTCGCCCCTCCCGAATTATCGGATGAAATAAATATAATATCTAAAACTACTATTATTAGGAAATAAAAATTTAATTAATTCTTATGATGATTTCCAATGATAAAATTTCCAATTTATATTCTCAAGAAATAATTGTATGTCACTAATAACTTTATTATACAATTTTTCCAACAGCAGGTCATATTTTGACATTTTCAACTAATTTCTGTCAAGATATTTTTATAATTTTTGTAACTTTTATATGAGTATATTTTGAAATCTGGTTTATATTTTCACTATTATTTTACGTCTAGTTAAGAAAATGTCAAACGTATTTATATATTTGATACGATCGGTGTAGATTGGATATTCAATATTTTCTTCGGTTTCTGATAGGATTGAGTTTCTTAAATTGTTACGATAGGAGCAAAATGTTTTCTAAATCATCCTACGGATAAAAATTGCATCGAATATAACAGCATCTATTTTTCGACAAATAATAGAAATACATTTTGGGAAAAATCTTGTACAATTTTCCTGTTTCTCATGATTCAACAAACTTTTTACAAAATATGTTCACAAAACTACTTATATATAATTTTTTATACTTCATAATTATAATATTCGTAATAATGCTTTATTCTCTCTGAAACGCCTTACATTATATATACATGGGCGTCCGCAGGAATTTTTCCAAGTGGGGGAAGGGGGGGGCAAAAATATTTTTTTACCTAGTAGACATTTTTCTAGGGGGGAAAAGAGTTGAAAAAAAATGCATGTGGATAATAAATATTTGGGGCATTATGCAAAATAAGACTTTTTTTTCGTTTATTTACAAAATAGAACACATTTTTTATAAACAGAACGTCAGTTAATATTGAAAGTTTTTATACAAATAAGATGATTTGAAATCATTAATTTCCAGATATAATTAATAACATTAAAAAAACAGGAAGCCTCTCTAAATTATATTTTTTTATTAATTTTTTTTTGTCTTGGGCTTTTCCAACATTGTTTGAGAGCATCTATTAAAATGTGTTTAAATTAATCGAAAAATAGAACGGTTATGGAAATTCAGGGGTGGGGCAATTGCCTCCCCCCTTTGCGGACTCCATGTATACATATATTTTTAAAAGAGAAGCATATGGCAGCATAAGATGAACTTTTATATAAAAATAGTTTATGACTTTTTTTAGTAATAAATATTCTAAAACGTCGCGCACCACACTTAAAACATATAGTCAGAAATTCAATTATATTCAAAAATTCAAACATTTATTAATTATAATGTTTATAAATCTAAATTTGTATTTGCAAATCTGAGGTTTAGGTATTTGTCATTTTTGTATTTTTTCGAAAGGTCTTCCATCCACAATATTGAAAGAAGAACATCAATAACTAATTCTTCATTTAACCAATGTCTTTTGAAGCATTTTATTGCCTTCATATAACTGAATTTAGTGATACCAGGAAGGAGCTCGTCAAGAACATGGGCATTAAAATGCTGATCAGAGAACCATGCTGCTGCCCATACTATGGTTACGAAATGATAAAGATCGGACAGCCTCTCGCGACGCAAACTTTGCTCGAGAGTTCCATCTGGCATTATGAATTGATGGAAGTTTTCGCACTTGATAATGGGAAATTTGCCAGAACTCGTGTACCATGTGTATGCCTCACACAGCTCAAACAAAAATTTTAAATCATCTCTCCATCCAGGTCTTTTAATAAAAACTAGTTTCGTCTCTCCACAGTAGGTTTTCTGAAGAGTCTCATAAGAACTGATAATTAAATCAACAAATTCATAATTAATATTTGGACTCTGCGATATATACATATTGTGGAATTATAATGCTTTTCAAAAGTGGCCCACTATGTCATTTGAGTTGGCCAGGCCTATGATAGAGAAAAGTCATTTTTCAGATAACATTGAAATTAAATGTTGACTCTGTCAATTAAAATTAGAAGCTATTATAAAATTTTATATTTATGTTTTTTAGTTTAAATTTTTCTTTTATCAAAATTTCGAATCTTGTCTATTTCATTTTGACAATTTAGCTGTCAAATTAGAAATTATTGAAAATTCTGAATCATAAATAAACAGATCACTATTTCTTAAAAGACATTTATCAACAATTGTATCGTATTTCATGTTTGAATAAGAATCTTGGAGATTGGCAATCAAATTATCAAACCGTTGGGGGTTTCGATGACACGGAAAATAAGATGTATTAATTATTTCTATGAGGAAAGCTGTTGTAGCAAACAGGCATTGATCAACTGAACCATCCGTCGTAGTTTTCTGGAAACTCCCAAAGGAATATGCCTATCGATGATATACAAAAGTAATAAATACAAAAAATCTAAAAATCTGCACTTGTCTCATACATTTTATCAAGTTCTGAAGAGCCGTCATCGTGTTTAATTTAACTAAAAATTGTCTTAAATCATGAAATTAATTTTACAAATAACCAAAATTTACTAATCTTAAAACTTAGTAAAGAAAAAAAAATTTCCATTTGACCATTTTCGACATATCAGCCTTTTCATAGAAGATAGCCTTTGTGAGTGTTGCATCATTCAGCACTTATTTGCTGTGGAAAACCTTTAAGTTTAATCAATATGAAAATCGACTTGTTTCTATCGAATGATACACAAATTATCCAACTTTACCAGATATCTTTTAAAATTTATTGTAAAAAATTTAAATGTTTTAAATAAAATTAATTTATTGATTTGAATTTTTGCCAAATAATAATCATTCGTCAATTGTGGACAATTTAGTTTTGTAGTGAGAATAACAAGATTACAAAAGTAAATAGTATGCACAATCAAAATATTAATATTTAACTTGTAAAAAAAATTAATTAATATTATAAATTTGAAAGTAAATAAAAAAATGGTGTTTTATAGTAATTTTATAGAATAAATTGTTTTCAGCCTAGAAGTAAAAAATTTTAAATATTTTGTTAAAATAGTTTAAAATAAATGGAAATAAAATAATAATTAAATTATTAAAATCAGAATTGAATTTTTATTATTAAGTAACTGTAAAATATTTATTTCCTATAATTTTGAAATATTTAATTATGTAATTTTATATTAATTTGAAAATTATAATTTATTAATATATAAATATTTAAAATTTTTGACAATTTGACAAAACAGTCTGTAGGAACATAAAACGAATTGGAAAAATATATTTATTGAATTCAACATCTTTGTACAAAGTGTATCCGGTATTTGCGAATTTAGGAATGACATTACATTTCATTGAATACGACTCTCCTGATTTCGGGTTGTTTGGATATTCAATTGTGACGGTCCAGTCTCCATTATCCGAGCGTAATTGTTGATTTTAACTTGATGTATCCATAGACTTCATGTTCTGTGATCGGACGAGTAGGAGTATCAGCAGCAGCTTTACGAGATTTATCATTTGTATTATGCATTCACAATATATAGGTGAAGCATTTCGTTGGTCAACAAATTGATCCAATTAGAGAGTTTTGAGCACATTTTTTATTAATTAAAAAGATGGAGATGGTTGAAAAAAGGCAATATATTTATATATGTAGAGTGTATTTGTAATTTAACTACTAAATTAATATATTTATTAATTGAAAGTCAAAGGTTATTTTAACTAAATTTCAAATATTTATTTAAAAAATATTATATGTCGTGTCAATTAACTCTAAATGATAATTTCAACTAGTTTATTTCAAATGAGTTCAATTTACATTATACAATCTAAAAGTCATGTTTATTGTGATAATGAAATTTGCGTATAAACATTTTAAAATAACAACTTATAAATTTTTTGAAATAATTTATTGTCAAACAGAATGGATGCCAATATTTAAAATGTTAATTTTTTTAATTAATTCAGTAATGATGAGAAATTGTTTAATAGAAATTTGTGAAGATTTTGATAATTAAAGAAAAAATTATACAAATTCATTAGTGATAGTTAAAGGAAATTTTAAAGAATTTTTATAATATTATTTAATTTCATTTTGTTTATTGGGAATTTTCAAATAATTAAATATATATTTTTATTATCAATAGATCTTGATATAATATGCAGTAGTTTATTGTATATTTTATATTTTTATAATATTTATAATTTTTATATTTTTATATATATAAATAATATTTTTAGACTAAATATAAATGAATTTAATAAAATAATTAAATATCAATATTAAATAAAACATTAATATTATGTAATAAAATAAAAAAAAAATATAAATTTTTTATATATAAAGTTAATTTAATAAAGAAATTCCTCAAATTATTAGTATCACATAAAAACCTAAATATTTATAAAACGTGGATTAAATTAATTGCAATTTATAATTTTTAAAATAAAAATTAAAAATTTTCAAATTCCACGTGAAAAATTAAAAAAAAAGTTAAAACGAAATTTAATAAATTTTTTCAAAAATTTTTCACTTAAAATCGGTTTAATATAATCCCTCGTGGTGATTAAATCAAGTTAATCACATTTATTTAGTTGAAATCGTACTTTTTACTATTGTTGTACTTTTTGTGGTTATAGTAAAAATATAATTAAAATACTCTAAACACTTTTTACCATTAAAATCATTGTCATTTATTTACGTAGGAAGCTAATTTAATAAAAAAAATTTCTTTAATTATATTTCGTTATCAATTAGTTAATTGAATAATAATTAGGTAAATAAAGCATTTAATTAATTAATTTAATTATAAAAAATATTCATTAAGAAAAATTTTTTTAAAATTTTTTGGCAGTTTGTATAGCAAATTTATTGTTTTATTATAATGTGAAATTTTGTTTAAATTAAAAGAAATGAATTTAACTTATATGACTCACTTAGAATAATTAACAGTTTCACTAGTCTGTTCCATAATTAATTACTTAATTGTTTAATGGTGATTTTATCGACATAGAAACAATTTAATTGTCCACCTAAATGTTGCAAATAAAAAAATGGAAAAACAATTTTGTTTTATTTTGTGTTCTATTTTAAACAAATGAGTTTGAATTTTATATATTTTTTGTTTAAATTAATGTAATTAAAAATAAAATCTTTTTTATCGTTTGTCGAACAATTGCAAATTGATTTAAATGGAAAATATCATTTTGTTTTAAAGAAACGTTTTGACAATACGCATTAAAACAAAAAACTCAATTTTACCATGTAAAGGTTTTGTGATTGAAAATCGTTTTTTACTTGAAAATGTTTCCGGTTTTGCATTAAATTTCATATAAATTACAGATTTTTTCATTGATAAAAATAGTACTATATTTGCGTCAGTCGTCATCGGGAGAGAAAAATAAAGTATAAACTTTGTATGTCATTATATTGTCCACTAAATAATAATAAGCATTTTATTAAACACTGTTTTTATTATTAATTTTTAAAAAAAAATTTTAAATTAAATTTAATTACATTTAAGAAATGAAAAAATTTTGTGAAGAAAGCATTTGTCTCACTGATACTCATATGTGGATAATCAGTTTTTTCTGCTTGATTTGTATCGTTTCCCTCATAATCTTTATCGTCTGTCTATGGAAAAAAGTACAGAACAATCCAACTCTCTATTACAACAATAACAAGCCAGACTTTCTCCTACCAAATCCGATTATGATTTCAAACAAAAATACACATTTATCAAACATCCTCAATTCCACGTACCAGGAGTTCGGGGAATCGAATCTGAAAATGATGTCTCCAGTCCTTGAAAACAATAACAAACCAACCTATATTTCCAACTCTTTGAATAATGTTTTATTTTTCAATTCCCTCACGGAAAAAGATCCCCCGATTTCCATAGACAATGATAAAATTGAATTAGTAACTCCCGTTCACAAATCCTCTCTACAGAAATCACCAAATTCGAATTGTAAATTGTATTTAAACTATCATATTCTCAATTCGAACGATTCCTCGTCAGGAAACCTTATCTGTCGGTGTCAAGAAGACAATGGGTTGTAATTAATTAAGGAGGCCCCTATTTTTTTCCTAAATAATGTCATTTATTAGATTATAGTTGATAATAATTCAGATGATTGTTGTCTACTTACACTCGTCAGTAGTTATATTTGTAATATTTTTCGAAAATTACAATTAAAAATTTTTTATTAATTTGACAAGTTGTATTCTTCTGAAAAATATTTGTTTTTTTATTTTTGATATTAATAAAATACTTTAAAAATTATTAAAATCCATATTAATAACATGATGTAACTATTAATAAAAAAATAATTTATTTCAGCATTATTTTTTTTATCAGAGCCTCCAGTTAATTGAGTAGGTTATAAAGGTTATATTGCTATAGGTTATATTCTTTTTGAATATAATTTGCAGCAAGAACTTATTCTAGTTACTCATTTATTGTATATTATTATTATTATTATTATTATTATTATTATTATTATTATTATTATTATTATTATTATTATTATTATTATTATTATTATTATTATTATTATTATTATTATTATTATTATTATTATTATTATTATTATTATTATTATTATTATTATTATTATTATTATTATTATTATTATTATTATTAGTAATAGTATTAGTAGTTGCCTCAATATAGCCGTCGAACGACACGTACTTATAGAAGTGGCATAAATAATAAAAACGATTAAGAAAGCAATTAATTATATTTTTTCAAAGGAAGTATCATATACTATAGAATAGTTAATCATCAATAGAGCTGGCAACTTCATCATATAACGAAAGATTTCCATCGCCTTTATTTGAAGGTAACGAGTGACAACTGGTAATGGAACGGGAGCAATTGGGTTTTACTTCTGCATAGATATCGTCAAATAAATTTAAACTTTCTATGTTGAAATTTTCAAAAATATTATTAATATCGTTTCGTTTTTTGGTAGGTATAAGCGGATGGTATATTTGTTCTTTCGTCGATTTTCGAGTTTCCAAAGAACTAGGGTCAATACCATATTTATAGTGAATATCTGTGATTTTAAAATAATTCATAAAATTTTTGATTCTGCATGCGAGTACAATAGTACATATTATTACTACGGAAATAACTATTGAAGCTTGTATAAGACTTATAAGGAAAAGCCATTTGAACTGCTTTCTTGAAATAACTCCAAAGTTTACTAAGATCGAATGCGACTCACCAGTGGAAACTAAAGAACATTTGAATTTCCATTTGGAATTAAACGGTATTCCATGAAGAATATAAAGAACGTTACTATTCGAGATAAGATAGTACTGTTCTGCTTCTTTTGGCCCGTCAATGAATTCCCATCGCATTGCCTTATTTAATGTAGCGTTTTTATGATTGCAAATAAAAATACTGTTTTCATAAACTGAACTCTTAATATTTGGAATTATTATTATGTCTGTTTTTGTTTGTTCAATTATCAGTTTTTTAACTATTTCGGTATTTTTAAAACGACATTTGACAATTTTACCGTTGTCATTTGATCGTGGAATAAAAACGGCAGTAATAGAATTCCCCATTTCATTGAATGTAATCATCCTTAAATCAAGGTCATCTAATCCCATCATATGAATATTTTGTTTTAATGAATGCTTCAAAACACGACAACATATTGAAGCTAATGAACCAACTATTAATTTTTCTTTTAAAATGTCTTTATTGTCTCGAAGCTCCATAATAATTTTATTATCTTTGAAATTATTAAATTTGGTTTTATATTTTATATATTTATTTTCGTTATTTACAACAACATCCTTAACAGCTTTTAAAGAATCGGTATTATATTCCAGGTAATATACGGAAAAAGTTATATTCTTTGATGGAAAGAATCTTACAACGACTACAAATGAGGCATTTCCTATCAAATTTATGGAAACAATTTCATGAGACTCTCGTTTTGCATGGGTCCAGAAATTGATAGAAGAAAGATTGTGAATTTCAGTTGTATTATCGTATGATAAAATGAAGAACTTCTGTAATTCCTTTTCATGGATATCTAATGGAAATTCTTCGAAATCTTCAGTTAATTGTTTATGAGGAATGGATATATCTTGATAAGAATCCGTTAATGTTAATTGAATAAGAAAAAACACGAATAAAATCATATGATAATTTTTTAAAGGATCAAGTATGTTATATAAGAAAGTATTACCGAATTCGCAGCATTTAATGATCTAATTTCTAGGGAAAAATAAAGAAAATTATATAAGGAATTTTTAATTTAAAAATGTCAATTTTATTCTATTTAACCACTTGCACTGTAATTTCGCGCTAATGTAAGTTGACTGCTATCTGTACCAAATGATAACATGACATGTCGTGTGACCTTTGTGAAGTTGACAATTCAGTCAACAAGTTATCTTTTGTACAGCACCGACTTATTTATATAAGTTAAAATAACATGCCAATTAGCAATGAATTGATTTGAACGGATTGACATGTGCTCATGCTCAATAACCTCTAGCACAAACGGTTAATATTTGTTATATTCTATAGAAAATTTATTATAATTATAATAATTTATTTAAAATAAAATAACATTTGTTTCTATTTATTATTTTGTGTTTTTACTAAAATATAATATTTGTTAGTAAATAGCAATACAACTTTATTTTGGAAATGTCAATTTATTCATAAAATTTAAAATCAAATATTTGATCATTTTTTGAAGATGTGGAAAAGAAACATTGATGACATATTCATAGTCTCAACGGTACCTCTTAATACAATCTTGGCACATGCAAACTCCACTAACACTAATATACAATTCACTCTTGAACTACCTGACCCAGAAGGCAAGATTAATTTCTTAGATACCATGATAAGTCCTTCTGAAAGTTCAAACACACTCACATTCAGGACAGATTTATTCACTAAAAGTCTACAAAGTGGACACATTCTTCCTTGGGAAAGTCACGTTTCACTCCAACAAAAAATCGCTTTATTAGTAGGAGAGAGAAAAAGAGCAATACGGAACTGTTTGGAAAAAACAAAAAAAACAAGAAACCCTGGAAAACTTTCAAACACGGTTTTTACAAAATGGATACCCAAAGGAGTTCGTAGAAAAATACTTTTTGAGTGAATATACCTCTAGTAGGCGTAATACACAAAAGGAACATGTCATTAAGCCAGTAATATACCTACTCTTCCCTTTTTTAAACAATAGGACATGTAATACAATCAGAGCTTATATTCGCAATATGGAGTTGCCAATTCATATTCGCCCAATTTTTAAAACTGCTGTACCTTTGAAATGACAGCTTCGTAAGTCTCAAAAATCTCTAACATCGAGGTTGTATATGCCAATCCTCCACCAAATGTTTCTGCTACTCAAAGAACATTGTTTACCAAATAACTTGCACAAGATGTGACGCATCGTAAATAGGCGAAACACATAGAACTTCCAAACAAGTCTTAACGAACACGTCATGAGCAAAACCAGCAATTATCATGAACACTGGAGAAAAGTGCACTAATCAGCACCACTCTTACACGAAACAAAATTCAAAATGTTACAAGATGCGTTCAAAAATTCATTGAAAAGATTAGCCGCGGAGACTCTTTATACAGTAAAACCTCTACTTAAGACCACCTCCCTAAAGAGACCACCTCTAGTTAAGACCTCTATTTCTTCGGAACCAAATTTACACAGTAGTTTACTGGGACAAATAACCCTCCATAATAGGACCACCCCTCTCGTTAAGACCACTTTTCGTGTCATCCTAAAATGGATTTAAGCAATATAAAATTTGCATTTCTTCCTGCAAATACTACCAGCAAATCTCAGCCTTTAGACCAAGGTATAATTAGATCTTTCAAGCTGGAATATCAAAAAAGAATGCTCTCTTCATTATTGTCGTTTTATGAAACAACTGCCAATGTAGAAGAGTTTTTGAAAAAAATCAATCTCTCTAATGTTGTTGAGTTTGTAAAGGAGTCTTGGAATGCTGTTAAGCCGTCAACAGTTGAGAGCTGTTTTAAAAAATGTGGGTTCTGCTCGGATATCACGGTTAAACCAGATATTATAACTGAGATCGAACAAGACGTAACAGATTTAGCTAAGAAGCTTGATTTCGACTTTGACCTTAGTGAGCTTGACATTTCTCTTGAACAAAACTGTTTTGAGAGTGACTGGGAAGAAAAACTGATTTCTTCTTACACTAGTTTGGATGATTCATCAAGTGAGGTTTCTGAACCAAACGAAGAAGAATCTGATTTACCAAAAATTGATTTAAAAACATCTTTATCTTATATTCAGCAGATTAAGAATCTTGGAATGGAACTGGGTGACAATAAATTAGTTGACATAATGTTTCAAGATGAACAAAAGTTGACGAATATGATAGTTTTTGATAACAGTGAAGCCAAATCGAAGAGACAAACAACATTAGATGAGTTTTTATAATAAAATCTTCAATTTAAGTCTAGTTTTCTTTATAAAAATAAAATCCTCTCTAATAGGACCACCTCTAGTAAAGACCACTTTTGGTCCGGAACCAAGGGTGGTCCTATTAAAGAGGTTTCACTGTATCATAAAACTTAAAACGTCAATCAAAATTCAACTAAATTAATTAATTAGATTTAAAATTTAAATAAAAAAATATATAAAATATAAAAGACGTTTTTATATAAAATCAAATATTAAAAAAGTAAAAATTAAATTATAAAATTTCAAAAATAGGAAATATTATTTGGGTTATTAAAATAAAATATAAATAAAATGTAATTAAACCAATAAATTTATTATAAAATAAGAAATGAATTTATTTTTCCCCAACAATAATTATTAAATGTAATAATGATCAAATTCACTTGAAAAAGGCAGTGATGAAAATTCGTGAGTATCAACAAATATCGACAAATTTTAAGTCTTAATATCTCTTTTTAATAAATTTGATGGAACAAATAATCAGTGGTGAAATTGGAAGAAAAAAAGTTCTTTTAATAATAACAATAATAATTATAATAATAATAATAATTTTACCTGAAAAATTAATAATTTCTATTACTTATTAATTATATTTAAAATTATCCTATACTAAAAGCTTCCGCTCCATTATTCTCCTGTGAAAATAAAATTGTAGTAACTTGATTTTGACAAAATCATTTAACAATAGAAATAAAGTAATTTTCCATATACAAAATTTAGATTCTCACTCGACAACAAAATACTGAACTAGAGAAATGATCTATATTTCAGATCACAATATATATTTATTAGAATTTATTAGTAAGACGGATCCACAATGTAAAAAGAGGAATGTCCGAAAAGAACATTCAAAGCACTTTTGAAATTATGTAAGGGAAATCCGTTTTTCTGAAATTAAAAAAGATATTTACTCCAATTAAACGTCAACAAAGTCATAGATAAGAAACAATATCAATTATTATTATTTTTATTAATATTAATGATATTACCATTATTATTAATACTATTATATGAACCTTTTTCAATTTTTACCACTGACATTGCATTTATCAAAGAACTTAACTATGAATCAGTAAAGATATCAAAAACACATCGCTATCTTCACAGATTGATAGTCAAGTTCTTTAATAAATTATTATTACTATTAACATTATTAATAATAATAAAAATTAAAAATATTTTCCATAAAAAAAGTAGAAGTAAATAAAATGAACATTCAAACAAACATTAGGATTTTATCAATATTTAATATAAAGAAAAATGGACAATGAACAAGAAAAACAATAATATGAGAAATGAAATATGCGACATGATTATATTTGTGAATATATATTTACTATTTGATTTACTTACTTCTATAAGAGTCTCACTACTTATTGCGCAAACCAAGTAATTAGATAAGCATACTAAATGATACAAACATTATATCTTATAATATTCATAATATAAACATCTTTATTTAATTTTAATAATTATAACGAATTAATGCATCACATTAAGATTTATAAAAATAATCATTTTGGTAGCAGTAATTATATGTCATGTTTAAAACACCAAAATTACAAGCAATCATAATGACTTCACAAATCTTGATATTCCATTTGTAAAAATTATTAATATTATTATTATTATTATTATTATTATTATTATTATTATTATTATTATTATTATTATTATTATTATCATTATTATTATTATTATTATTATTATTATTATTATTATTATTATTATTATTATTATTATTATTATTATTATTATTATTATTATTATTATTATTATTATTATTATTATTATTATTATTATTATTATTATTATTATTATTTTTATTTTTAGTAATAGTATTAGTAGTTGCCTCAATATAGCCGTCGAACGACACGTACTTATAGAAGTGGCATAAATAATAAAAACTATTAAGAAAGCAATTAATTATATTTTTTCAAAGGAAGTATCATATACTATAGAATAGTTAATCATCAATAGAGCTGGCAACTTCATCATATAACGAAAGATTTCCATCGCCTTTATTTGAAGGTAATGAGTGACAACTGGTAATGGAACGGGAGCAATTGGGTTTTACTTCTGCATAGATTTCGTCAAATAAATTTAAACTTTCTATGTTGAAATTTTCAAAAATATTATTAATATCGTTTCGTTTTTTGGTAGGCATAAGCGGATGGTATATTTGTTCTTTCGTCGATTTTCGAGTTTCCAAAGAACTAGGGTCAATACCATATTTATAGTGAATATCTGTGATTTTAAAATAATTCATAAAATTTTTGATTCTGCATGCGAGTACAATAGTACATATTATTACTACGGAAATAACTATTGAAGCTTGTATAAGACTTATAAGGAAAAGCCATTTGAACTGCTTTCTTGAAATAACTCCAAAGTTTACTAAGATCGAATGCGACTCACCAGTGGAAACTAAAGAACATTTGAATTTCCATTTGGAATTAAACGGTATTCCATGAAGAATATAAAGAACGTTACTATTCGAGATAAGATAGTACTGTTCTGCTTCTTTTGGCCCGTCAATGAATTCCCATCGCATTGCCTTATTTAATGTAGCGTTTTTATGATTGCAAATAAAAATACTGTTTTCATAAACTGAACTCTTAATATTTGGAATTATTATTATGTCTGTTTTTGTTTGTTCAATTATCAGTTTTTTAACTATTTCGGTATTTTTAAAACGACATTTGACAATTTTACCGTTGTCATTTGATCGTGGAATAAAAACGGCAGTAATAGAATTCCCCATTTCATTGAATGTAATCATCCTTAAATCAAGGTCATCTAATCCCATCATATGAATATTTTGTTTTAATGAATGCTTCAAAACACGACAACATATTGAAGCTAATGAACCAACTACTAATTTTTCTTTTAAAATGTCTTTATTGTCTCGAAGCTCCATAATAATTTTATTATCTTTGAAATTATTAAATTTGGTTTTATGTTTTATATATTTATTTTCGTTATTTACAACAACATCCTTAACAGCTTTTAAAGAATCGGTATTATATTCCAGGTAATATACGGAAAAAGTTATATTCTTTGATGGAAAGAATCTTACAACGACTACAAATGAGGCATTTCCTATCAAATTTATGGAAACAATTTCATGAGACTCTCGTTTTGCATGGGTCCAGAAATTGATAGAAGAAAGATTGTGAATTTCAGTTGTATTATCGTATGATAAAATGAAGAACTTCGGTATTTCCTTTTCATGGATATCTAATGGAAATTCTTCGAAATCTTCAGTTAATTGTTTATGAGGAATGGATATATCTTGATAAGAATCCGTTAATGTTAATTGAATAAGAAAAAACACGAATAAAATCATATGATAATTTTTTAAAGGATCAAGTATGTTATATTAGAAAATATTACCGAATTCGTAGCATATAATGATCTAATTTCTAGGGAAAAATAAAGAAAATTATATAAGGAATTTTTAATTTAAAAATGTCAATTTTATTCTATTTAATCACTTGCTCTGAAATTTCGCGCTAATGTAAGTTGACTGCTATCTGTACCAAATGATAACATGACATGTCGTGTGACCTTTGCGAAGTTGACAATTTAGTCAACAAGTTATCTTTTGTACAGCACCGACTTATTTATATAAGTTAAAATAACATGCCAATTAGCAATGAATTGATTTGAATGGCTTGGCCATGTGCTCACCTTTAGCGCAAATAGTTAATATTTGTTATATTCTATAAAAAAATCTATTATAATTATAATAAATTATTAAAAATAAAATAACATTTGTTTCTATTTATTATTTTGTGCTTTTACTAAAATATAATATTTGTAAGTAAATAGCAATACAATTTTATTATATTATTATTTATGATTTTTACATTATCAAAATTTCTATTTAATTTAATTCATTGGTTTTTAATAATAATTATATTAATTAGACTTAAAAAGTTTGTTTAAAATAATTGAAAGGTTTTGGTAAAATTTGTTTTGGAAATATCAATTTATTCAAAAATTTTCTAAAAATTATATGGTGAATTTTTATTGGCTAATATTCATAAAGTTTCAAAATAAAGTTTATATCAAATTTTTATTGAATAATTTATTCAAATATCAAAAAATTCTTTATTTTTATAACAAATTATTTTAAAATTTGTTAGTGCATTTGGATATCGTTCATGGCCGTGTTACTAGTATTCTCGTTCATAACTATTATTTTTAATACTATTATATGATCATTTTTTAATTTTCACCACTGACTTTGTTTTGTGTCTCGTTTTAATGAAAGCTTAGGTCTTTGAATTAATCTGTCTGCGGATGCGTTCGATTGGTTCAGCGCTGATTGAATTCAAACCAATAGAAATAACCGCCATCACGCACATCCACATAAACAACGAAGACATTGCAAATTTCATTTGAAAACATTTCTTAAATAAAAAATGTTTCAAAATCTTTTATAAAAATAAAATCTCACTTTCTCTATGTTGATCTGTATTTTAAAAAGTGCAATTAACATGAACTAATTTGCATTGCCACCTTGAATTTGCCGATCGCAAGCCAATGAGCTTTTGTATGACAGAAAGGGTTCGGTAAGAAGCGCAATCCGAAAAAGGAAAGTTGGAATAAATTAATTTTAATCACGTCTGCTATATCCGAAATCAAACATAAAATAGAAATTGGATAAAGAAATTTTGAATTATATAAATGTGAAACTTTATTTATTTTAATACTATCTATATAATATTAATAAAATGTATTTTATATACATATATATTCATACAGTTCCTTAGCATCAGCATTTTATAAATTATATAAATAAAAAACAGATTTGCGCTTTCACTGCAAACATAATAAAATGCAATATCTATAATTTTTTTATTTTATTTTTCATGAAATCCTTTTGCAAGTTATTTAATTCTGATAATTAATATATTTGACATTTTTTGTTTTTCCACTCACAATTTTTACTGTCTTTCCTTGCATTCAAGATAACTGAAATATAAATGTTTTCTTTGAACTGTTTTGTATTGTTTCTGCCAGATTTAACTGGTATATTAGATTGTTTGAATTATTCAAAGTTTTCAATGGCATTTGAGAATACAATTATATCTGAATTCATTTCCTTATTATAAAGTAACCAAATATTTTTTATTGGAATGTGGGACATGTTCAAAAAATATTTTTTTCGACATGGCTATTTGAAGTAAATCTTATTTATTTAAAACAAGTGAAACAATAATATGTGAAATTAAATATGCGACATGATTATATTCGTGAAAATATATTTACTATTTGATTTACTTACTTCTATAAGAGTCTCACTACTTATTGCGCAAACCACGTAATTAGATAAGCATCCTAAATGATACATAATATAAACATCTTTAATTAATTTGATTAAGTTTAACAAATTAATACATCACATTAAGATTTATAATAAAAATCATTTCGGTAGCAATAATTATACACCAGTTTGCACTGAATAAACGCATCCTATAATGTAAAAATAAAATAAATACGTGTATATTATCTAAACATACAAACTTACGTGTGTGTTTTAAACACCAAAAATACAAGCAATCATAATGACATTTTCACAAATCTTGATAATATTATTCTATTGTTAAAATCTTCTGATGAAATCGTCTATTTATATTTTCACCATATTTTCCTAGATTATGAGCGAAATGATCGACAAAGAAATACAAAAAATGTAATTAGAGACACAGGAAACATTCTATTCATTTTCTTCATTAAAGTTGCATTTTTGATATTAGATATTTCCTGAAAATTCAAGGTAAAGGTCGTAAAGAAATCAATTCCCTTCTTTTGCAAAGATATTTCTCAATGAATCTTGATGAAGGAAATGCAACCCTTTTAATATTTAACTTAGTGGTGTCAATACTTAAAATTTGATGACTACCACGTGAATTCCTTTGAACTGTTGGTACACTACCCCCTATTTGCACTAACACTTCATTTCCCCAAAATCTTTTTCATTTATTTCATTCCAAAAATTATCTGCAGTAGCATATAATAAGGACTCCAGCGCACTTTCAAGGTCATGGAATATCAAGATCAAATATAGACCAATCGAATCATTTATTTTTTAAATTAACATTTTATTTAATTACTTCTTTTTAATTTTATTAATTAATTATTTTATTATGTTTTATTTTAATTTATTACATTTAATTAATATTATTATTATTATTATTATTACTATTTTTTTTTTTAAATTAATTAATTTATTTTTTTTTTTTTAATTTATTTTNTTTTTTTTTTTTAAATTTATTTTAATTTAATTACTTCTATTTATTTATTTATTTTTATTTTATTTTTATTTTTATTTATTTTTTTTTTCTTTTTTAATTTACTTAATTAATTATTTTATTGTTTTTATTTTACATTTACATTATATTCTAACAAGAGGTAAATTATAACAATAATATTTCAATTTGAATAAAATTTTAATTAGAAATTATTTAATTTATTATAAAATAAAACGCTGAGTTAATTTTAGATAAACCGGATATTAATTTTTCGGAAAAAATAAATAAAATAAACACAAAAATAATATTTCTTACTTGAAACTAATTATCTAAATTAATTGCACAAATGAATAATTAAATGATAAAACACATTTTAATTAACTAAGTCAAACAATTCACAATATATATTTTATTATTCACATAAATTTAATTGTTAAAGTGCTTGTTTCGATTTGCATACATTTCTAGACATAGCAGTTGCAATATGCATTTGACGAATCTTATAGTGACCGTAGGCATAACTTTCATTACAATTGTACCAATACCTTTTATCGTCCAAACATTGGAGAGCTCGTTTTTCTGTCATGAAAGTATACAACTGATGATTGACACTTCCTATTCTTTTTTGTGGGATGCTCACTGTTCCACCATCAGTATACACTTTTTATAGGCTTCATGTGTAAGATTAGAGTTTGTAAGTCTTATTCCTTTGGCTTTTAGAGTGTTTTTATCGCCTTGGAGTGAGTAGCACTTGGGTCGAAGAAACACCCATTCTTTATATTGATTTCCTTTATTCTCATCCTTAACTTTCCCGATTACAGAACAAATTTTATCAGAGAACAACGGATCGGTCTCTGGATAATTTGAAGTATCTAGGAGCCCATCTTCAATCATTTTTGGATATAGTTGTAAGCGTAAATCTACATTTTTACACTCTAAAAAGAAGGAATCTGTGTCACCAGCTACGATATTAATTTGACAATTGAATTCTTCTCTATAACTCTGTAGTTCTTTATATTGAAATTGGTACATGCGAAGTTTGGATAAATCAAGTACGGTTTGTCCAATATACATTGGTCTATCTAAACACACAATTTCCTTATTGAGTATAACAGCAATGAGATCATCCGCAATCTTGATGCTACGACGAAACATAGGATGACTACAATAAGTTATCAATCTTTTGCTTTTGCTGCATAATCTCAAATTTATACGTTTCTTCAAGTTTTCCACAGTTTTACCGTATAAACTGTTGTTCTTTAACTTATAATAATCTCGCTGAAACGAATCCGTACTAGCTGCTCTCATTTTGGTATTGTAATCAATATATCCTTTGAAAATAGCCACTTGTTTGAATTCTACAGCACGATTAACTTTTGTGACTTTTGCGCCTTAACTCAACCACTCTGTCAAAACTCTACCATTAACTACATAGTTTTTCTTAGGCTCATGAGTTAACAACAGCTTTTCAACTTTACTACCAGGTGGATAACAAAGCTCAGGAGCTATAGGTAAATCATCTAGCTTATCTTGTATACTATCAGGAATGACGATGTCAACCTCTAGAACATATCCACGATCTCCATCAAACTCATCCCCATTTGCACATCTTTCAACAATACCATTCATTTCAGTCTGATCATTTATCCATCTAAATTCCTCAACAGGAAGTTTTTGCGACAGCGCCCATCCATATAAATTATTAACATCTAGGTATGACATTTGTGTTGATTCATCAGCTTCAACATGATGTTTGTTGATAAATGTCATTCCACCACGAATACCAGCTTCAAATAAACGGTAAAGCTCTGGATCTTGAATAAGTTCTACCGGTTCAGGTAACTGTTTAATAGCTGATGCCCAACTTAATCCGGGTATGGAAACAAACGATAGAGCCTCAAGTCCATCTTCGTCAAATGTTTTTTCTCTGAAAGCTTCAAAAACATCGGCCAACAGAAAAACATCCAACTTGAGATATACGAGCATGTAATCTAGCAGTGTCTCACAGTTGTATTGTTGCCAGATTCGATTTGCATGTATATAATTTTCTTGACTAACTCCCTTCCAAATCGGTGGTAATTCTGTTATTGACTGTAAAACATCCATTGATGTAGCCATATCATAAGGAAAAATGGTTTTACAAGTCATCATCTGTGATTCGAAAACATCTGAGGTCAGTGGAAGACATGGTCAATTTCTTGATAAATTTGCCAAGCTGCTATTTAAAAATTGTAAAGAATCAATGAATCTAATTCTTCTGCCTTTCGATGTCGCTGTAAGTGTGAGAAACTTTTCTGTTGATTGAGGAATAACATTTAAATTCCAATCGGGGAATTTTCCAATTGCATATTTTAATATATGATGAATGTCATATCCACGAAGATTGTGAAATACAACAGGTAAAGACGGATTGATTCTTCTAGCCAAATTACAATCTTGACACGCTGCTCCGAGATATTGACCAGTAAAATGATCATGATCTCGAACAGGTATATTGATAATCTTTTTACAAAGGTAGCAATGAGTTTGAGTCGTGAATTCTTCCTGCTGTTCCCAAGTGAGTTCCATCATTTCCTTTGATCCATTAATTTTATACCACGGATAAACTATGTCTGTAGCTATATCATCCAATGCTTGTATGAACTGAATGATACAGTTTTCCCAACAAATGTTTCATTTCGGATCGGACAACCTTGATGAAGAAGCACAAATTCAGATGCAATCGGCTCATGTTTTTGGAAGTGTTTGTCATCTAGAGGTAATATCGATTCAAAGTCCGCGTAGACAACAAACTGCTGTTTTATAGTTTTACTCCAGTCTTTAAATTCGATATATTTATTCTCTGGCATTGAGTATAGAGTCGTCCGCTCCACATTTTTCCTACAAAGACCTATATGTCTTTCAAAAGCAGGACGTTTTCGAAACCCATGAAGACATGTATGACACCATTGTGATTGGATTCTGACTCCTTCTACTCTATCTCTGTAATTTAGCAGTCGATCGAGATTGGTTACAGCCAAAAAATGATAATTTAATTCTAAAATTTAGTTAATATTTTAATGATTAAAGGAAATATTACCTTCTTCAATCAATAAGAGATATATCTGAGATCCCGTCGAAGTACTTCTATATACCAAGTCAACGAACGGATTCTTGAAAATATCATTAGTTTTTTGTTTAATTGGATCTTTATTATATTTGAGAACATTGATCGCTAGATTAGGATTCATTGCTTCAAATTGGCAAATGTTAACCAACTTCATTGGAAACCAATCTGATTTCCATTTTAACTCTAAATATATATATATTTAGAATGATATAAATATATATTACCACTTAAATTATATTTCATTACTCTTTCTCTGTGGTGTTTTATGTCATCATAATGTAATACAGCCAGTATGCCATATAAAAAGCAGAATTGATCATTATTTTGAACATTAACTAAAGCCTGACAGTTTTTCAGGTAATTTGGCGTTTTAATGTAACTTGAACCTAAGTAAATATCTTGATTTATATATATAATAATGTAAATAAACTTACCAGATACATGTATTATGTCTGATAATTTAGTTAAAATCATAGTAACTTCTAATATTTTATGAATTCTCCACCCACTACTTTGTTGAGTGTATTTCTCCAACTTTTCTTTTAATTTTTCAATTCCATCATTAATAAATGAAGATGACATTGTAATTGCTTTATTCGACAAACACCATTTTTTAATTTCACCATCCTCTTTGATAAACTCTGCACAAAGTCCAAATTGGATTTTTACTGTCCCCATTCGTTGAATATGATCTTCTATTTCTTTGATGAGACAATCTGGAACAACAATGTCAGGAGAATTAATTGCAGATACATCGCTTGTCAATTCAACACGAGAACCATTTAAGTCAGACTCCCGACGTGGACACAATTGTATGTTAGAGTCTCCATTTCCGTAAAATATTGACTTTCGTTTTGTGGTGCCAGAGTTTTGTCTAACTATATTTATAATTAATATTAAACAACTTAAATACTGCTTATATATTACACATGATTAAATTCTGACCAACTTAAATCAATGAAAGGGTATGACAAAATATATTACGTTGCGGTATTTTAAAAGTTCAATATATTTTAAAACACATTTTGATGCTAAAGTTGACTTATTTAACATTTTCATAATAATTTAATAAAAAATAATGTGATGAACCCACAAAGTAATATCATTTTTCATCAAATTGCAAAACAGTAATAACGTTTTCATATAATTGTAACAAAGTAATAACATATTTCAGATAAATTTTCAACAGTTGTAAAATATTTAAGCAAATTGTAACAAGATTAGAAAATATTACAACAAAGTAGTAACATATTTCAGAAAATTTCAACAAAGTTGTAAAATATTTATCAAATTGTAACTAAAATAATAAAAATATTGCAACAAAGTAATAAAATAATGATGTTAATTGGGACAAATCAATACATTATTTCGAAGACGGACAACAAATTAAAAAGAATATTGTAATAAATTGTGAAGTCTTTCAGTAAATTACAACAAAGTAATAACATATTTCGGAAATATTTCACCAGATGTAAAATATTTAAGCAAATTGTTATAAGATTATAAAAATATTGCAACAAAGTAATAAAATAATACAACATTTTAAACTCTAGATCAATCCATTTTATAGAAAATTAAATTTTATCTCTATAATATATGAATAAATATACAAGGAAATTACGTTAACTGTATGAAAAATACAAATTTATCGTAAAAACATGTGTGTATTACACACAACATACGAGACATAATTTTTAATCAAGCTATTTTATAGAAAATTAAATTTTATCTATATATTATATGAATAAAATCCTAAGAAAATTACGTTAACGTATAATAAATACAAATTTATCATAAAAACATGTGTGTATTACACACAATATATATCCTCATCACTTATAGCCCCCAGATTTTCCACTAATCCTCCCAACAAATATTTCTTTGAAAATTTTATTAAATATTTTTTATTAAAGTCATTATTTTAATGAATTTCATGAAATAATTTTAAATAAATGCAATTAATATATTTCCATCTTATCTATGCCACTTCTCGCTATATTTACATTTACTTTCCATTAATGAATAATTCAAGCACTTATTTTCACTTTTTTGAATTTCAATATTAATTAATCATAGAATAATGATGATTCTTACCACCTGAGAATAATATTGTTAATTTTATCTCTGTGTTATCTTTCGATTTTACGCTGCTTACCATTTTAGAATAAGATTTTTTATTAAAATTTGTGTTAATTTGACTGATTCAATTTGATGGAGTTATAGTTAATTCGTTTTATAATATATACTCTGAATTTATCCGACAACATATTTTCTCCCTCTATGGGTACTGCTTGTAAGGGTATTGGTCGTAAGGGTACTGATCGTAAAGGTACTGCTGTGTTTTATTTAGGCAAATATTTGGTTATTATTTGGCGTTAAATTCATTGGTAATTTTTTAGAGTTAGCGGGATTTTACCAACATTTTTTTTGTGAATTTCATGTTAATTGAAAGAATATTTAAGGCTTAGTGTTAATTCTAAGATAAATTTAATTAATTTCTTGATAATTTGCTATATTTTATTGACTTGTTTTTAAATTTTAAATAAAAATTAATTTTTAATGAGGTTAATAATCAAGTGATAGGATAAATTTTGATGATAATGACTTTGTAATGATATTGAATTTGACTAAATTAATATATCAATATATTTTTCTAAGAATATTTACACATTGATGATACTTTAAAATATTGAAAATCTAAAGTTGAAACCAACTAATTTTATCATGATGATGATATATTTGAAATCTACTTGAAAATTAATGTAAAATATACTGAAATTTGTGATTTAGTTTGAAAGATATATCATTTTATAATGGCTATAATTAGCCGAATCGATGATCTATCAATATATTTCATCTCTAATTAGATATTTGATGGTGAATGTGATGAAATATTTGTAGGAAATATTCATTTTAGCGAATTTTAATCTTTTACTGAGGTCTTTGAATTTAGCTACTAAATTATTTCAATGGAAGAATGTTTGTAACAATTAAATAAAATTCATATTTTGAAGAATTTCTATGGATTTTAAGATATATTAAAGGGCTCAAGTGGGTGAAATTATATTCGGTTGGATTTAGTGAAGGTTAAGATGGTAATATATGATTTTTAAGGGGGTTTTTAAAATGCTAGAAATATTTGGTGAGGGATCGGTTAATGTTTTGAATATTTATATATTCTTATTGGTAAAATATCAAATTTTGAAGGGAAATAGTCAGCTGTGAATAGTTCCTGTGAAATTATATCGTTTTAGAGGTTGCACAGTAATTTATGTTTCAGAACCAGTTTTAATTAATTATCCACGGTTTTATTAATGGTTAATGATCAATTTACTTGTTTTTGACAATGAGAAATTTGAAATCTTTAGAATTAATTGATATCAATGGTTATTGCTTTAAATTATTTTTATTTAAGAAGTTATTTTATTCATTTTGGGGATATCGTTGACAAAGCTTGAGAAATATTAACTTAAAAGAATTGGAAAACAACTAAAGAAAAATGATCTTTGAAGGAAATTTATGATTTTAATTAGAAATTAAATCGGTTGAATATCTATTGAAGGAATATTGTTATCGGATGGATAAATGATATTTTCCTAAATTACCTTATTATATTATTATTTTAATGACTAAATTAACCAATATTCATAAATTTATCGTACAAAATATCCATGTTTTGGTTACTCAAACATCTTAAATTTCTCGCAAAGATATATTACGTCTAATGATCATCTAATTAAATTAGAAAATAATTATAACCCTATATTTCTAACTAATAAGCCCCTTAATTGGATAAATGATAACCATATTTCTATTATGACTCCTTTAATTATTTTTGCCTCAAACAAATTTACTCCAAATGATAAAGAATTTAAAATTATCAATGAATAATGACCATGTTTTCTCATATTATTAACTATTGTAACGAACATTAGATGAATAAATTAATTTTTGCTTTAAATAACTACAAAGTTAACCAATAAATTAGTCGCTCGACATAAGTGTAAAGTTACATTTAAAATATTCACGAATTTCTGATCATCTCACTAAATTACCTAAGAATTTCTAAATGATTAATATTGCGACATGTTGAATGTGACCAGTACCCTTGCTAGCAATACCCATAGGGGGACAGAATATTTTGTCGGATAAACTAGGAGTATATGGTCTTTATTGATATATCAAAATACTGTTATTTATAAATCAACTAAAAAATACTATATTATTTTACTGAATGATACCTTAAATGTTTTTAATATACATATTTCTAAAATAAATCAACAGTTCAAACCAACAACATGTATGGATTGTTAATTTATTTCCAGTGTCACATCTTTCAAGAATGCCGTGAGTGTTTAAAGAAAGCTGAGCTAAAAGAAACTTTCCAGATAACAACTCTCCTGAATGTTTTGAACAAAAATGAGCGAAATTGAGAACAAACGATTAGATGGCGATTAACTTCTGGCCACAACCCTAACAACATGAAAATTAAGATTTTAATTATTGAATTCGTTGTTTTCTGCATGGAAATACTAACAGAATATTTTTTAATTCAAAAAATCTTCATTATAAATTTTTGAATTTAAAAAATTAAATGAAGGATATATAAGTGTACATAATATTATATAAAATTATACTGTATTTATTAATAAATTTAGAATACATAAAATTATAATATTATAATATTTTATAAATACTATATAATAATGTTTAAATATGCTTAAATAACTAAATTGTTTAAATATGTTTAAATACTAAATTTAAATTATTTAAATTTAAATTAATTAAATATAATTATGATATAACTTTATTTCTTTCGTTTTAGTATCCATAAAGTAAGTAAATAAAGAATTTACTACAATATTTTAATTATTTTACTTAGTAATGAAGAAAATGAATTATATGATTATGAAGAAGATGAGTCAGACAAAATGGTGAAACACTAAAAGACTTATGTTCTGGATTTAGAGATTTCTTATTAAAACATGAATTATAGAAGAAGATGAACCAGACAAAATGGTGAAACACTAAAGGAGTTATAGTTTTTAGATTTAGAGATTTCTTATTAAAACATGAATTATAGAAGAAAATGAACCAGACAAAATGGTGAAACATTGCTATGTTCTGGATTTTTTAAATGAATTAGCTGATTGTAGGTGTCCTTCAACATGAATGTTTACTTAAATTATGTAAACTTTCTTTCAACGAATGTCAAGAAAAATGGGAAAACCGATGTTTTAACAATTAGATATTGTAAAGTACTACCTGAAGAATATTATTAATAATGTAAGACATGAATTAATTCTTTAAAATAAATATATTATATTTAGGTATCTGTGTTTTATGGTGGGAAATGTCATTGAAAAAGTATACCACAAATAACAGTTGCCTAATAGTCAGGTAGAATTTAATTTCTGACGATAAAATGATAAATAACATCTGTAAGTTAATGGCTTTTAAATTTTAGCAATGATAGTTGACACCGCATCAGAAACTAAGAAATACGTCCAATTCGCAAGATGTATTCCAAATGGCCTGATGGAGATGATAATTTTGAGATAGATTACCAACAGAAGAGCGAGAAAAATTTGTAAATTAAATATAATAGGGTTGGGTGGGTCCTCTTTATCCCTTAATTAATATATATTTACAAGCTGATCGTCGTGGTGGGCGGTTGTAATCCAACTAGTGGGAGGCCTCTGTAAATATATATTTGTGTTAGTGAAAACATTAATTAATTTGGTTATAGTGCCAATGACGCATGTATTTTGAAATTATACGTTTCGAATGTGCTGGTAGTTGACTACCCATGCTAGGCGTAATGTTCCGTACGGAAAGCTATAATGCCCAGGTTCTTCTGACCCCACTTGGGGGAGGCACAGACGACCCTTGTGGACGCGAACAAATATCCACCGTGTCTTTCAGGCACAGATATTTGGTCACTGCTCATTAGGCCTGGCAATACTAAATGCATAAACTTTGCCTTGTCCTCTCTTGTCTTGATTTTTATCGTTTAAATATTAAAGTAGGTGTTATAAGTTTTATTTACTAACCTTAATAAACCATAATATGCTTTAAACTCGAAAACCCTTGTTGAGTGTGACTAGTACCCATATGAGCAATACCCATAGGGGGACAGAATATTTTGTCGGATAGACTAGGAGTATATACACCCATGTTAAACAAGGTATGTGTATATAGAATGTGTGTGTAAAATTATTGTCAACTTCCCGTGAAGGCAAACACAGAATATTGCAAACATATAATAATTCTCTACCCCATAACTTAGTGTGTAAAAATTATTTTAGGTTTTTGATTAATTATAATAATAATAATAATAATAATAAAGTTTAATGGGTTGTATAAAAAATATTTAGGTTTTCACTAATATTGATAATAATAATTGTTAATGGGTTCTGTGTGTGTGTGTAAAAATATTTTATGTTTTTGACTAATATTTGCAATAATAATAATAATAATAATAATAATAATAATAATAATAACAATAATAATATTAATAATAATACTTTGAAATTGTATTTGAAAATAATTTGCGACATGTTGATTGTGAGTAGTACCCTTGTGACCAATACCCATAGGGGGACAGAATATCTTGTCGGATAAACTCGGAGTATATATAATAATAATATTAATAATAATAATATTGATTAAAACTTTGAAAATAATTCTTTGAAAATAATACTTTGAACAATATTTGATGAAAAAGTTCCTGAAATAATCATGAAAATGTTGAAAATCGTGAAAATATTGAAAATGTAGAAAATTATGAAAAAATTGATAATTATTAAAAATGCAAATGATGAAAATGTTGAAAATCCTGAAATTGACGTAGAAATTAAGTTTTATGAATATGTAAGTAAATAATAATAATGAAACTTCTAAAAAAAAATAATAATTAGAACTTTGCAAATAATAATAATAATTCTTTGAAAATAACTTTGAAAATATTAATAATAATAATAAGATGAAAAACTTTCAAAATAACTGTAAAAATAATAATTTAATAATAATAGTAAAGAAATATTGAAAAATATTGAAAAATATTAAAATATTCATGCAAATGATGAAAATGTTGAAAATCATGAAATTGATGTAGAAATTAAGTTTTATGAATAATTGCAAATAATAATAAGAATAATAATAATAATAATAATAGTAATAATAATAATAATAATAATAATAATAATAATAATAATAATAATAATAATAATAATAATAATAATAATAATAATAATAATAATAATAATAATAATAATAATAATAATAATAATAATAATAATAATTTTGAAAATAACATCTTCCACACGGGCGTTAATATTTTAAAAGAAAATATTGAAAATTAAAAAATAATAATATGTAATCAACGATTTAAACAAATTATATTATTACGTATTCGATAATTAAAACAAAAAATTATATAATCAATGATTTAAACAAAATTAAATTATTATGTAATCGATAATTAAAACAAAATTATTAGTTCTAAAAATATTAGGCTTCGATTACGTAATAGTTCTAAAATATGTGGCATCGTTCTAAAAATATTAGTTCTAAAAATATGATGAGTCATCGTATGAGTCATCGTTCTAAAAATGTGATGAGTCATTGTATGAGTCATCGTTCTAAAAATATTAGGCATCGTTCTAAAAGTATGACGTAATCATTCTAAAAATAAGAGGCATCGTTCTAAAAATATTAGGCATCGTTCTAAAATTATGACGTAATCATTCTAAAAATATTAGGCATCGTTCTAAAAATATTAGACATCATTCTAAAAATAAGAGGCACCATTCTAAAAATATGACGTAATCATTCTAAAAATATTAGGCATCATTCTAAAAATATTAGGCATCGTTCTAAAAATATTAGGCATCATTCTAAAAGTATGACGTAATCGTTCTAAAAATATTAGGCATCATTCTAAAAATATTAGGCATCATTCTAAAAATATTAGTTCTAAAAATATGATGAGTCATCGTATGAGTCATCGTTCTAAAAATATTAGTTCTAAAAATATTTGGCATCGTTCTAAAAATATTTGGCATCGTTCTAAAAATATTAGTTCTAAAAATATGATGAGTCATCGTATGAGTCATTCTCTTTGTTAATATTAATGATGATGATACCTTCAATAGCTCATTCGAAAGGTCTTGGACTAAGCTTTAAGATGAGGTATCGTTCAATAAAATCTGTTGGTGGGAACATTACTTTTGGGATGAAAAAAAGTGTGAGCCCGCCGGATCACTTAATAATTATATGACCTTGAAAATGATTTTTGGTAAAATGTTAATAACTTTGTCAATATTAATGATGATGATACCTTCCATGACTCATTCGAAAGGTCTTGGACTGGGCTTTAAGATGAGGTATCGTCCAATAAAATCCGTTGGTGGGAACATTAATTTTTGGGATGAAAAAAAGTGTGAGCCCGCTGGACCACCTAATAATATTTTGAATAATAATAATTTAACGTTGAAAAGATGGCGGTCATCAATTGTTAATAACTTTGTCAATATTAATGATGATGATACCTTATATAGATCAATCGAAAGGTCTTGGATCGGGCTTTAAAATGAGCTATCGTTGAATAATTATCGTTGTCGGGAACTCTGTACATTTAAATTTTAAAATATGACCTTGAAAAAAAATAAATGACCTTGAAAAAAAAATAAATGACCTTGAAAAATTAAATGACCTTGAAAAATTAAATGACCTTGAAAAATTAAATGACCTTGAAAAATTAAATGACCTTGAAAAAATAAATGACCTTGAAAAAATAAATGACCTTGAAAAAATAAATGACCTTGACCTTGAAAATAATATTTTGAAAAATAAATGACCTTGAAAAATGGTCTCGGGAAAACTTTAATAACTTTGCCAATATTAATGATGATGATACCTTCTATGGCTCAATTGAAAGGTCTTAGACTACGCTTCAAAATAAGCTATCGATTAATAAATTCGGATAATGGGAACGATAACTTTTGGGATGAAAAAAAGTAGGTCACCGCCCGGCCAATTAATAATATTTTGAATAATAATAATAATTTAACGTTGAAAAGATGGTGGTCATCAATTGTTAATAACTTTGTCAATATTAATGATGATGATACCTTATATGGATCAATCGAAAGGTCTTGGACTGAGCTTTAAGATGAGGTATCGTCCAATAAAATCCGTTGGTGGGAACATTAATTTTTGGGATGAAAAAAAGTATGTCACCGCCCGGCCAATTAATTAAAACAAAAAATTAAATTAAAAAAAAAATGACCTTGACCTTGACCTTTTATTTTTAAAAAAAAAAAATTTCCCGGGGGGGGGGTATATGTGTCGCGGCGGTGACCTGTTCTGGCGGTGACCAATCCTACTACTATCTGCTCCCATCTCTTCCACCATTGTTCCATCCTAAGAATCCTCTGACATTATTATCAAGCATTTTTACTAATTTGTTAAAGTCTTCCCAAGTACTATTTATCAGTGTAGTTATACTTATAAGATTATTTCTATGTTCAGTTATAGGTATACTTAAAGGATCGCTTATTTATAGGTGTACGTATTGGTTTTTTGAGTGGAAGGTTTAATTTATTATTATTATTATTATTAGTCGATATTTGAATGATAGAGAGTCGTTTAAATAATTTATCTTTTTTGTTAAAGGTTTTCGCAAATGATTCTTGTGATCATTATAAAAATCTGAATATAAAATGTTTTGGGACGTTGGTCCTTTAAATCTATACTAATCTAAATATTCGTTTAATATATACACAATATGTTTCATTGACGAGAACATATCTTTTAAAATATTTTCTTTTTCTGAATCAACATAGAATGTTGATTGATTTAATTTGATAGAATTTAATACACAGACTGCACGAAAATGACAATCAATATACACAAATTGAAATGGTTAATCAATATTATTTGCATCAATTATACATAATTCTTTAACAACTCCATCCTTAATACAAACATCAATAAAATGACAAGTCATTTTTTATTATAAATTTTATTCAAACAATATGTTTATAGTTTCTTCAGTGATTTTATCCAAGCCAAGCAGTGTTGTCCACATGTTTGTGTCATTGGATTTTAATATTGATTTCTGTTGTATTCAATTGACATTGGCATTGATTGTAGTTTGTTAATTAATAAAGGCAGATAATAGAATCCAATGGGATCAAATACATATATTTTGTAAGGTTTCACTTAATATGCAAGCCAATGAAAGCTTTGTTCGCAACTAAATAAAGAATTTTATCTAAGAGGAAAACTCCAAAAAATTCTGATTCCGATAATTTCCTACCGATATTTTGTATCTGAATAGAACTAATATTAATAAAATTAAAAAATTAATTAAATTTCTTACATCATAATTGACAAAGAATATTTTTGCATTTGGTTTATAGTATGGTTTGATCAATGCAATACTGCACCGGTAGATATACTTTGAATTTCTTTTTCAAAATCTCCATTTAAAATTGCAAAAACAACTTCAGTAAGTTTTGATGCAACACCAGATAGCAAATATAACACTAACACCCGGTAGTAAATATTTCGGTTGATCTTAAAAATCAAATTAGTGAAAGATATTTAGAATTTTCAAAAATTGGAATATAATTTTCCAAATACGTATTTTCCAATATCATCTAGTATATTGATTTCTATATTGTTTATATATGAAGACGATACAAGCAAATACATAGTATCTTTACAAATATTTGAACAATACACATTTCAATAGAGGAATCAAAGTATCACCGGCAGGAATCGGTTCAATGATATTCATATAGCTTGTTGATTACGTTGCAATATTTCAGGTTCTTTTAATTCAATAATAATTTTGTCAGTATATGTTTTTTCTAATAATCCTAAACAATTAGCCAAAAAGAAACTAAATTGAACAGTACAACAATTCTAGAGACTAATAAATACTACACTGAGTTTAAACATAAAAGACCTTAATTTTGTTGATATTGTCGAATTCAAAAAGGTTAACAGATTATAATAGAAAAATGAGCCAGCAGGAGTATTTAAATTATAAAATAGTGTTTATCTCATTTAAAGTCCGCAATCTGTTTATTAATAAATCTAAAACTCCAGTTTGATTGTGTTGTTTATAAATTTATATGCCTCGTTCATTGTAGTAACTACACGTAATATCTTATTTAGAGTTCTTGAAGATAATGGATAGAAGGCATCAACCAATAACAATAAGGCTTTGTGCGTATAATAGGGGTAGATCATATTAAATTTTTTAATAATTATTAAGAACGAATAATTTCTAAACCTGTGTTGATAAAATAAATGTTTTCAAAAACTTATTTGCAAAATCATATGAACACTTGTATTTTAAATATTTTCTAATTAATGTTTTGGCATGCAAAAGAGTATATGGATAGTTGTTGTTTTAAATGTAATTAAATTATTTTTAACGCGTTGAATGTCATACGAATCGTATACGATGCACATTTGTTTTTTAGACTTGTGGTTAAATTTTAATTATTTCAAAAAGTTTACTGTTTGTTAAAAATTAAAGTTATATTAAAATAAAATTATAATAAAATATTTTAAAATTTTTAAGTATATTTAGTAAAAGTTTGATTATTTAAAAATAAATTTTACAAATATATTTTTTAAAGAAAATATAATAATAACGATTAAAATAAAAAAACAAAATTCAAATCATTTTTGTAATTAACAGAAATAAATTTTGTATCTTCTTATCCCATATCGAAATTTTCCATTGTTATATCACCTTTATGGTGACGGACGTCCAATAAAGTTTGAATCTTGTTAAATTTTGTTCTATTGCTGCTTTCGATTGGTTTAGCGCTGATTAAATCCAATCCAATAGAAATAACCGCCGTCACGCACATCCACATAAACAGCGAAAACATTACAAATCTTATAATAAAATTATTTTTAAAATGAAATTTTTTGTAATATTTATTTATCTTACTTTTTCATTTGTTGTTCAGTATTTTAAGGAAATCGAATTTATACAAAATGTCTTGTTTTATGATATTTCAAGAAAAGAATTGTTTCAGCAAATTATAATGTTACATTAAGAACTTAGAAAAAAATGTTTTACTAATGTTTCGAGTGTCTGAAAATAAGAATAAACGGCAAATTCAATAAATAAGTCATGATTTTCGACAAAATTACATTAAATTACATTTTATTTGAATAAATAACAATCAAAATAATGAAATACTAATTATAATTAATAATAATAATAATAATAATAATAATAATAATAATAATAATAATAATAATAATAATAATAATAATAATAATAATAATAATAACTGCATAATAATGACTACATACAACTTACAATACAATCATATTTATTAAAAAGCTTGAAAACTATGAATCAGTAAATATATCAAAAACATCGATATAATTACTGATTCATAGTCTTCAAGCTTTTTAATAAATACAATGGTGAAATTGGAAAAAAAGTTTTTATAATACAATGCAATTAACATTTTCAAAATTTTGACTACATTTTTCACGAGTGTTTCTTCTTCCTTACAACAAAGTCATTGATTTTACATTATTGTGGTCGTACATTGAATAAGAAGTGATCCATTATTTATTTTATTTCCTTGAAATGTTGCAAGAAACAAAATTGGTAATCGCTTATCACCAATGATTTGTTTATTATAAAAAAAGAAGATTCAGTAGGTAACAAAAATTTGAAAACTTCCATGCTTCTCAAAGAATAAATTTCATTTCTTGAAGCAAGTCCAATTTGATGACACGTAAAAATTGTGGTTCAAATGAAACTCTTCAAACTATTAATTTTGGATTTAATAATTTTATTTTAGGTTCGAGTTATGTACATGTTATGAATTTGATCTTCTCAATTTAATTTGAACATCATTGGTTATTATTTAATTTTTATACCATCCCTGTTAATTAAGCTTACATTTAAAGTTTGCCACTCCAATCATCAAATCAACACTTATCTTTCATAAAATGAATCCAAACAACTTAATTTAACACCATCCATCACAATCCTTTTTATGTTTTCATTTTGAACCTTCAACTCTCATTTTCTTCCGTAAACTGACATTTTATCGCTTTAACGACTCTAAATCGAACTTAGCCGTAAAAATTGATCTTACCATCAAATTCTTTGGCTTAAAAACGATCGTTTTGACATTGACTCAATATGACCTTAATTTAAAATGATCTTGTACTTAAATATTTTTGACCTTTAATGACTTTGACTTTGTATGACGATTTTGAAATGACTTTGAAAATAGTTTGGGAGTAGCAGGTTTCACTCCAAACTGTCTGACAATCACGAATTTATAGGATCTGCGAAACAAAAGATGTTTGGCCCACACACTCTGAAGCTTATCGATGTTTAGACATCGCCATGAAGTGGTTTGAGTACCAAAAGGAGTTTTAAAATTTCACCACTGATTTCTTCGAAATACTCCACTGTACTCGAACTCAACAAAGTATTCATGTAGATAATATTAATTTCATGCATTAATCGGAATATAAATAATGTACTAAAGTTCAATCTTAGCACCTAATTTTTATGTCAAATAAGGTCCTCTTCTCAAAAAGAATCAATTTTACTGTTAGGTATTACAGTATTTTCCATAGTAAATTTAGAAGTAATAAAAACACTTAAATAACAACAAATTTGGACGTATGTAGTCTGCGGAAGTTTGACGTGTATTAAATTAAATAATTTTAAAAAAAATAGTTAAACATGCATGGCTATTATTCAATTATAAAAAAAGTGCCAAACAAACATTCTTTTCACTACATAAATTAAGGATTTTTAAACAAATTTATTAATTGTATTGATTATATAAAAGATTTTTTAATAAAATCATTTCATTCTTTTAAAAATTATAATTAAAATAATATATTATTTTTTAAATTTAAACATTGAGAATTTAATAATTTATTTAATTTAAAAACAACAATCGATAAATACAATATACAAATTTTGAAAAATCATAATTAAACATTTCAAGCATTTTTTAAAATTTATTATTATGTAAAAATTTTACAATTCAACCTGTTTATTAGTTGAACTTGTAATTTTGATATCAATCCATTGGAAACAACTCAGAATTAAGCATTTTTTAAACTATATTTAAAAATATTTGAAAAATGTAAAAATTGCAGTGTATTTGTCAACCATTTATTTTTTATCTTTTTTTCTTTTATAATAATTTTTTTTAATAATTCATTTTAGATATTATGGAAAGTAAAAAAAATCATGTTAAATATATTATATTTTATTAATGTTCAAAGTATGATTTAGAGTTTGCAAAGTAAATCATTAGTAAATGGCATGCTGGAATGGTTGTAAACATTTGAATTTATTGGTCTCATTAAGGTTGGAAAGGCATTTTGGTTGGCCTGTATTTGTGGATTTATAAATAAATTCTTTGTTTCGTTAAAATTACAATTCATGTCCGCTGCTGACACATATTTAGGCAAGGTGGCTTTAGTCTTCGATTTACAGCACATTCTGATAGCACAAGAAAAAGAGATGATAAAAGAAATAAAGACAATAACTGAAACACAAATGATAATAACAAGGACATTTTGGGATTCTTTATCATTTATGTCTATTTCTAATTCATTTAGAATAATTCTTTTGGCAACTTTGTAATCTCCCAATAAGCATTGGATAAAGTGTCCATTGTCTTTAGCTTCGGGTTTAACTCTTACCGTCAAAGAATTTGATATTTTATCGTATTTTTCAGAAACTATTTTCAAATTATCAAGTCCAGTAATAAGTAATTTTTCTTTCGGGAACTTCCCAAATGGTTCACATTTAATTGTTTCAATTTTACCAACCGAAAGGTGGTCTTTTTTTACACCGTTCTCATTTGTCAAAAAGTCTAATTTTAAATCCCAATTAGTAATTAATGACGGAAGAAGTTTGACTAGGAAATAATCATCATATGACTCTTGAATTATTTTAGCAGCATTTTCGATTGAAATATTTTCATATTCTATATGGTAAATGTAAACAGGAATGTTATGGAGAGATTCGTGGAACCTGATCCCGATTCTGATCCAGTTGTAGTTGATTTGTACTGTCACTAGATCGTATAATGGATTCTTTTCGGATTTTACAACATTTAAAGCGTAATGATGAATGTTAACAGTTTTTGTTTTGATCCAGATTAACAGACCTTGTCCAGCGTCTGGTTTATTGATATTATTTATTTCAAAATGGAAAACATCAGAACTCTTCATTGGAAATCGAGACTTTGGTTCATACTTTGTAAGACAAGAAACCGAAATTAATAAAACAAATAAATTTAATAATATTGCTATTAAATTCATTTTTATTTTAACTTGTGCTCTAATAAATATGTAAATTTAAACAAATATAAAATAGAATTTTCAAAATTTTATTTTTTAATTTTATTTTTAATTTTAATGGAAGTTAGTATTTGATAGTAATTTTTGTTTTTAAAAAAACTAAGAATCAATTTTAGTCTAAGATTTTATTTCTTTTCACTAATAATTTAACGCATTAAAACAAAAATTTCGAATCTACTATCATTTCTACCATGTTAATAAATAAAAATAAATTGAAAAAATTAACTAAATATTAATACAAAAATTATAAATTAATTAAAAATTTCAAAAATTTTCCAGATAACAAAAACATAAAAAATTAAATTTTATAATTTTTCATGGAATTTCTAAATTATTATTTGCAATCATATTTTACTTAATATTTTAACTTAAATATATTTTACAATTAAAAAAATTATTTTATTGAATTAATTTTTTTCTGACTTTTATGTTTAAATTATATTTTAATAAATTCATTAATGCTAAACATCCCACATTTAATTCGTCTTTCAAAATCATGAAAAAATTGTAGCATATAAGTAAAAAAATTATTTCATAAAATATTATTTTGTCCTTAGAAAAATTTATTTTAAAAGGTTAATTTAAAAGTTTTATCTAATATTAAAAAATTTTTTTTTTAAAATTTTATTCAACTCTAATTTTATTAAAATTAAATTTTAACCCTTAAATGCATTGTGATAGAAATTTCCATCGTACCAAATATTTAAATATAATTATTTATGGTTAATGACAGCGATATATTTTTTTAGTCTGGCAATAAGATAAACAGTCTGTCTTTGGATTCAAGTGAAAATAAAATCTATATTTTTGTCTATGTTTTTGTTAATAATAATTGTGATAGCACGTGGTCAGTGTTTCTGGTGTTTTATAAAGTTTTATTTTCAAATTTCTCAGCTATTACCCATTTTTTCAAAGAGAAAAAATTCAAAATGTGGAGCAAAAATGTCAGTATTTCTATATATAAATATTTTATTTTTCTTAAAAATATAAACTTCAATGAAAAAACTGACTATAAAACTGACATCATTATGCAATTGCTGTAATACTCTTTCATATGAAGTATTGCTATATTGAATAAATATTTCTTTGTTTTGTTTTTAGAATCCTGATATGAAGCGTAAAAAAATGATGAGGATATAGAAGAATATCTTATGTCATTAGAAGAGGGGTGGTTGTCGGAGATGGCATGGAAGACTCTGATAATGAAAAGGAAACACTGAAAGGTCTTTATAAAAAATTTTGATTCAGTTGAAATGAACACATTTTAATTGAAAATCGTCAAAATGATGACGAGGAAGATCTTCCTTTGATTGGAGTGCAAAAAACTGCAGAAATCTGTTTAGAATTCAAAAAATCCCGATAACCCAATTAACGCTTCTGAAAAGGATTTTAAAAATTTCTTGGGTATTCTTTTGATTGGGTCTGATTGGGTCTGTCAAACTTTCCTAGCATATGGGTCATATTTGGTCTCCAAAATAAGGATATAAACCAATCAGTGCAGTGATTTTCAACAACATATTTGAAAAAATTAAAGTGTTTTACACTTCAATGATAATAATCTGCAAAAAGCAGTAGGTGATCCTGCACACGATCGCTTATTCCAAGATTCGACCTGTTATTCATCATCTAAACAAGATATGTTCAACCATTCTCATAAAAAAAGACTTTCCGTTGACGAACAAAGTTTTGTGCTACAAAAGTTACACACTATCTCAAGCAATACTTGCTCAACAAACCTCACAAATGGGAATTCAAATTATATGTTCAGTGCAATTTAGATAGTCTTGCTCATAAATTTGAAGTTTATGTTGGCGAAGATAATTCGAGCAGACCTCAAAATGAACCAGATATAGGGGCTACTGGCAATGTTGTTGCCTGGTAAGGGAAATACCACGAAATGGAAATCATATTGTCTATTTTGACAATTTCTATACGTCTTTGCCATTGGGGTACTACTTGACATCACAAGGAATTCAGTGTATTGCTACTGTGCTGCAGACAGAATTCCCAATAGTAAATTACCAGACAAAAAGAAATTCATAAAGAAAGTTATCCCAAGAGTCTTTTGAGGAATATGTGATATCACATCAGGGTATTGATATGTGTATGGTTGTGTGGAAGGATAACAAAATAGTCACATTATTATCAACTTATGTTGGAGGCCTACCAGTCACAAATGTACAGAGCTGTTACAAATAAACTAAAAAGAAAATTGAAATAGTGTGCCCAAAAATTGTCTCTGAGTATAATACTCACATAGGTGGGGTGGATTTGATGGACAGCATTTTTGGAGCGATATAGATGTCGAATCAAATAGCAAAAGTGGTATTTAAGAATATTCTATCATTTGTTGGATCTTGTAATAACAAATACGTGGATCGAGTATAGAAAATATACAGAAATGGCAAATACACCCAAGAAAAAGATATTTAATTTAGGTCAATTTAGAAATGAGCTGGTATATGCTCTTTGTAATATGGGGGCAAGTGAAAATAAAAGAGGACGTCCTAGATGTAACTCCAGTTGGATTGAACATGAGCTGGAAAATAAAGAAAACGAGCGAAAATAGCAGTAGTACCTGGAAAAGACGTACGAAAAAAAAAGTGAAAAAAAAGTGAATGAAATTTGAAAAGATAGGGGATATATACTTATTAACACGTTGGGTATTAATCGATCAATCACAATTGAGTATCTGTGTATCATATACCGATCATGAACCCACATCAACTAATCAAAATCATGCATTGATATTGCACTTAAATTGCATTTGAATAAACTATGAATAATAAAATTTATTAACTATAATTTGATAAATAAAATAAAAGAAAAGATTAAAATCAACATCATTTTATAATATTGACAAGAATGGATGAAAGTTATAATAAACTAAATATCATAATAATGTAAAGGATCAAAATCATATTGGTTAGACAAAATAACTGTCGTACAGTTTGATTTAACGGCCGATCCATACTATAAAATGAAGCAGATACAAACTTAGGAGTGATAATTAATATTTCCGAGTTTAAAATTTTTCATACGAAACTTACAGAGTTGGTAAACGATAAAATTTTAAAAAGGAATCTAAAATAAATTAATTTTAATTGAGGTTTTAGAATCAAAAATTAACAACAGTTAAGAATTGTACCATTTTTTTATCTAAGAAATTTTCTTAATTAATTATTAATAATGGTAACATGATAATTTCATTAAAAAAATAATGATATATATGGAAATAATAATAATATTAATAATAATAATAATAAAAATAATAATAATAATAATAATAATAATAATAATAATAATAATAATAATAATAATAATAATAATAATAATAATAATAATAATATAATTCCAACAACCAGGTATTGACTAGGTATTAAAACCGAGTACTAAAAAGAAGTTTCTAAAAACCATTCAAAAGATTTTTAAATTAAATTATTTAAAGGCGTTTAAAATCAAATACACTTTTAAATATATTGCTCTCGATAATTAAGAAAGTTTTGTCTGATTAAGAAAAATATATTGAAATATAGTAAAAAATAGACAATTTTCGTTGAAAATATAAACTTTTCATTTTGACTTTTCATCTTTGTTGTTTTCTTTCAATTCGTGATATTTTTTTGCTACTGGAAAAGTTTTTCTAATGTATTTGTTATTTGTGAGCCACTCGAAAATAGGGGCTCACACAATTGCAATTAATGAAATAGATTGAATTGATTACTAATAGTTGTTAAACAACTAATTATTGATAAAATATTGTTAAAAAGTACTAATGATTTTGAAGTTTTCTATTAAGAATGCAAGTAAGCAATAAATTTCTTAGACTTTCAAAAACGAATGTCTGTAGTTTATTACAATCTCTATCTAATTTCTCTTTAAATGATTTGTATACTATTTGATTACTATATTATTAATAAAAATTATATCATTTAAATAAGTTATTTAAAGGTTTTCCATTAAGAGTACTAATAAAAATCGAATTGAAATTATTTAGGCCTTCAAATATACAAGATATATGCAAAACCTAAATTCGAATCTGTAGGGGCACGAAACTAATGTACACAAAGTTTTTATTGAAAACTACATTGAAATCGATTATAGAAATATTTGCTCCAGCAGTCAATGTTCCAACGAAAGCATGGGGACTTGATCTGGCGATTGTACTGAGATTGTTGATGAATTCACATTTTGGAATGTAGACCCCAATATCGTACGATGTGAAAGTATTTGAATCTTTATCTGGAATAACTTTGTTCATTAACTTCTTTTGGCAATCGAAACGGATGGATCAGTGCTGCTCTCGTAACGAACTTTATCCTGAGAATCAGTAGAATCGCGAATTAGTATTCTAAAGAGAATTTCTTTGGTTGAATAGAAGGTGTTGATGATCAGGCTCATCAACAGAGAGATAACAGCAAGGAAAACAAAGGTTTTAGCTTCTCGAATATTTGGTATATATCTTTTATTGATTTTGATGAGTTAACATTTGAGATGTTGGATGATGAATGGATTGTTTTATATCGTTTTTGGATGAAAGGAATATTTAAAGAATATATTAAATTAATTAATTTATTAATATATTTTAAGTTTAATTATTAAGCTGATATTTTTATTAAGTTAAAAGTCAAAGGCACTGCAGAATCAACCAGTCTAGGAATAAACCGTTTAAACTGGTTAATTAATTTGTCAAGAAAATAAAATAAATTAAATTAATTTTTTAGATTCAGACTACATTTGATGATAGTTCGAACAAATTTTCAGATATTCTATTAAAATTTTAAAAGACAAATTAAATTAAATAAATAAAATTATTATATTTTATAATAAAATTGCCGTATAAAATGATCCTAACACAATATACAATTAAAAATTACGAATTGTTCAACCCCAATAATAAAAATCTATCAATCACTTGGGTATTCTTGAGAATATATATATGCCATTTCCGAATTCTTTCATTATTTCTAGTATAATATTTACCGCACGGGTAATTGGATCATGTCGAATAGGCGTTCATAATAGAGCGTGTGGGTATTACCATGTTCCAAACCATCACAGAACGGATACGACTACCTGAGTATTGATAGGTATTAAATATTTGTAATTTACAGATTGAGAGTGAAAAGCCAAATGTGAATGACTAAGTAGACAAAATTAGTGATTGGTCTAATGATGTGAAATATTTGTAGTAATAATCATTGAAGTAAACTAGATTGTTATCTGAAAACAAATTTGTTGACAATTAAGTATGTTGTTATGAGTAAATTATTAAACAGCTAGTTTTTGGCAGACATGGAAATATCTTGAGAACCAAAAATGCCTTAATATAATGCATTCTTTACATTCACATAATCATATCATACTCCAAATAGTAATAATAACACAATATATAAAAACACCAGAGAATATAATTCCCTCTATACAAAAGTATTGATCTAGTCAATATGGCTTTCTGTCGAGCTCTTTCCAAAAAACCTTAAGACCATAATTATCTATACAAAAATTAACGAGACTTAGATACCCTTTGCCATATTGTAAGTTTCACCTTTATGTTATCTCTATGGTCTCCTGTTGGAGCATCAGATTGACATATGTTTCCAGAGGGAGGTAGAGGAGTGATTAGGACAGGGAATTAGAGGAGTGGTTCGGGGCAGGGACTCATTATTATTATATTAGTTCTATTATTATTAATATTATTAATTTTATTATTAAATTAAATAGCTTTATACTTTATTAAAATTATTAATAATAATTAATCTAGAAATTTCAAAGAAAAAAGAAATTTTTCAATAATTTTTAACTATTGTTAATTTTCGATACAAAAAACTCAATTGAAATTAAATTATTCCAGATTTCTTTTGTCGAGCAATTCTTGCGGCCGAACCCTTTGTAAAATAAAAAAAAATTAAAAATTCGAAAATCTTTCAATCATTCACTAAAATTCGTATAAATAGAAACCATTCAAAAAACGAATCAGTAGAGACAAAATGTAAATTTATTTCTTGTTGAAAATGTTCTAAATATTTATTTTTTATTTAGATTGTATTTTTCAAAATGAAATATTTTACGTCATCAATGTTCATGTTGCTGTGCGTCATATGCGTCATTTCAATGGAAATCATGTCTATCAACGCAGCTCCAAAAGAACGAAGTCGTCGACAGACTGACCATAAAAAGCAAAGTCTCATTGACATGGGCAATAATAATGGAAATAGAGATTTTAGTAACGTAAAGATGTCATAAAAATATATAATTCATTTAGAAAAATTATTTTTTGTCTGTATAACGTAATTTATTTTTTAATAACAATGTCAATTATACTAATGTATTTATTAAAAAGCTTGAAGACTATGAAGCAGTTAATATATCGATGTTTTTGAAATAATTACTGATTCATTGTCAAGATTTTTAATAAATACAATGTCGATGGAAAATAAATCAGTGGTGAGATTTGATAATAAAAGTTCTTATAATAATAATTATTATTATAAGAACTTTTTTTCAATTATCACCTTTGATTTCTTTTATATTGACATTGTATTTAATAAAAAAATGACTATGAATCAGTAAATTGACCTGTCCATAAATCTTTGGTATTATTTTTTATTTTTGGTATTATTTTTTATTACTAATGAAAATTTTATTAAATCTCAAAATGTAATTTTTAATAATTTTCATTCAAATGCTATATAGAATTTTTATTCTTGAGTTTCGTCAAATAATTATTATCTATCTGGCCGTTTGAGGATTTTTTGCAAGTTATATTGTAAATAAAAACATAATTAAATTGGAGTTAAATTAATTTGTATTGCAACAGATTTGTTTATTTTTATTAACTTAAATATATTAATTTTTTAAAAATTTTGAACTTGTGAGTTTCATATGTTAAGCACTTTTCAATATCACGCTTTGTTTCATGAACTATTTTTTATCATGTTTTTAAAGTTTATAGGGAATTAAATTATATCTATCCGTAATTATACTACAAAGTTCTTTAAAACTATACTAAATTGATGAAAAATTCAAATTTAATATAAAAACATATGTGTAGAACATGCAAAACGACATACACAAATTTCAATCAATCCATTTTACAGAAAATAAAATTTTAATTATACTTTATACGCATCAAAAATTTTAAAAAGTTATGTTAACTATTTGAAAAATATAAATTTATCATAAAATTATATATGTAACACATACAAAACGAAAGACAAAAATTTATAAAAATTCAGAATTTTTTTAAAATTTGAGAAAATTGATTTATTCCAAGGTAAATGTACGGATAGCAACTCAGACAAACTGAGATTAAATAAAAAATTTAATTAATAATATTGTATCAAACCTTTTTAATAAAATGTTTAGAGCTTTATTTTGATAATTGAAGCAGAGCACGAGGATTCAATACCAACATTAATATTATTCCAACATATTCAATGAATTAATAATGAATTAATACTGACTATTTTCACTAAGGTATTGTTATTTCCTTAAAACAATGTTACTCACCAATAAGAATAAGATCATTACCAGTTATAGAAAATCAAAATTCACTAAAATCAAGATTTTCTACAAATATTTCACCCAATCAAATACCTAACTAGAGATGATATATATTGATTGATCATAATTCTTCATCGATTCAGTTAAATATATCAATTATAACCCGATATATCTTTCAAACTAAATCATAAATTTTAGTATATTCTACATATATTTTCATGTAAACATATCATCCTGATAAAATTAGTTGGTTTCAACTTTAGATTTTCAATATTTAAAAGTTCATCAATATACTTAACTTTAAAAACTAGACCTTAATTTACATATTTATCTTAATTAACTTTACTTTACTTATTTGAGCCCGTTGATTACTTTAATTTAAAAATTTAGACCTTAATTTACTTAATTTAAAAATTTGGACCTTAATTTATTCCAATTTAAAAATTTAGACACATAATTTACTTAATTGAAAATTTTAGACTTTAATTTACCTATTTATCCTCTATTTACTTAAGTTTAAAAATATAGACCATTAATTACTTTAATTTAAAATTTAGCCATTGATTTACTTAATTGAAAATTTTAGACCTTAATTTTCATGTAAATTTGTCATTGAAAATTTTTATTTCTTAGGAGCTGATTTAGTAGTTAGTTAGTAGCCCACCGCAGAATTTTTTTTGCTCAAACGGTTACATAACTGCTGCAGTTACGTAACAAAAAAAGCAAAAAATAATTTTTGCAGCAACCCTCCCCTCTCCCGGGATATAACATTATCAGAAGAAATCCTGTTTTACTTAAGCTTTATTTTCATAATTTACTAATTTTGATGAATAATTTGTAAATCATCTATGTAGATTTTATCGAAATTGGAATATATCGAATGTGATACATTTTTCAACCAAATAATTTAAAAAAAAATGAACCACTACCATAAAAACTTTAATGAATATATCATGTTATTATTCATTAAAAGCAAAACGAGGCAAAATATCTATGAAATGCTTTTCAACTAACAAATGATATGAATAACCTTTATTGTAGTGCTATTTTAGTGAGGTTGAGGTAAAAAATGTCGAAAACTGCATTATTAAAGATGAACAATTATTATCGTCATTTTTAAATTAGCAAAGCATTGAGGATCGATAATCAAGTGCCCAACATAAATCAACTATAAATCAATTATATTTGCATTAAAAATATTTTGGCAAGCATTTTGCCATTATTTAACACTTCAGCACTCAAAAGTTGATACTGCACTTGAAAACCAATACTTTAATTTGAAAGTCTTCAGTCCTCATCATAAGTCAAAACAATCTACCAATTAAACATCGTTTTAAAATAGATCGAAAAATATACTAGAAATATCAAAATATTATTTAATTTATATATTAATCTTTTAAAAATTTTATTATTTTCTATTACTTTCTTAAAATAATAATTATTGATTTTAGACAAGTAAAGGGGAGGTTTAACTCCCTAATCGCCCCCATAGTATTTTTCAGGTAAAAAATATTTGTCGATGTCAAGTGCCTAAAAGATCATCCACCTAAATAAGAATAAAACTAAAGAAACTTTTTTCCATTATTTTATTTACAGTAATCTATCTGTACTCAGTAGTCTGTTGTAATTATTTATTTTGTTAAATTTTATTTTGGTCATTGACCATAATATTAATAAATATTTCTCAACTCCAACCCCTCCTTCATAAATTCCTGGTTATGCCACTGGCAAAATATATATTAAATGAAAGATTTTCGATCATTAAATAATCCTATTTTAATTCCTCAAAATTTAGTTATTCTAATTTTCAAATGCCTTTTGGATTTATTCAGTGCTTTTTTCTGAAAAAAGGTGCCGGAAGTATCTGTACTCTCCTTTAGAGGCAATAAAATGACGCTGAAATTAGCTAATAAATAAAATAATTATGCACGACACAAAATATACATTTATTAGTTCTTATTAATGACGTATATTTACCGTGAGCGTGTTTTATATAATAGTAATAACACATAGGAAGCTTGGAGTTCACTCGCTTTGGCGTACGACTACTACTTTATATTTGATTGTAATTGACTATTTGAAATGTCAGAAATAGAAATATGACAAAAAACCAAAACATATGTCAATTTTTTAAAATAATTCAGCGAAAAAAGGTGCCGGAACTGGTTTAATTTAATTCATTTTCGCAGTGGAGTTTATAATATTTGATTAAAGAAATAAATACAAAGCGAATTTTTTATTTCAAACTCAAAATTAAGTGATATAAAATTTTAAATAAAAATATTAAATTTTATGTTCCTTGAGGCCTTGAAAAAGGTTTTTCTTAATAACAATAAATAAAAAAAGCAACTTTTAAATATAATTTTAATTTTTACTCCTAGAAGTTATTTTATTATATAAAATATTTTATAACCTAAAATAAGTTTATCTTTAAAAATCTCATAAATTTTACATCAAAGTTAACAACACATCAGGTTGGAGATTTCACTGATTTCATTTAGAAATAGGTATATTAAAAACATTTAAGGGATTATTCGGTAAAATAATAGGTAATATAGTATTTTTGAGTATTTTAGAGTTAATTTATAAATAACAGTATTTTGATGTATCAATAAAGACAATTTAGGTAGCATATTGTAAGTTCTTATATACTCTGTGTTTATCCGACAAGATATTCTGTCCCCCTATGGGTATTGTTCGTAAGGGTACTGGTCTCGAATAATTAGAATATTTTAAATGTAACTTACCGAATTCTTATTTTGAGCGACTAATTTATTGGTTAACTTTATCATTTTTAGTCATTTAAAAATAATATTTAGCAAAAGATAATTTATTCATATAATGTTCGTTACAATAGTTAATATAACTTCGTGAGAAATACATGGTCATTAATAATAACATTCAGCAATTCATTGATAATTTTAAATTCTTTATCATTTGGAGTAAATTTGTTCGAGGCAAAAATATTTAAAGAAGTCAGTCATAATAGAAATGTGATCATTTGGTTATAATTTAACCAATTAATGTGCTTATTAATTAGAAATATATTATAAAGTAACAATTCTTTTCTAATTTAATGAGATGATCATTGGGCGTAATATATCTTTGCGAGAAATACATAGGTTAAGATGTAAAAATTATCCAAAAATTAATTAAATTTGTCTTAGAATTAACACTAAAACCTTAAATTTTTAAATATTCTTTCAATTAACAAGAATTCACAAAAAACGTTAGTAATAATGGTAGTAAAATCTCGCTAACATCAACTCTAAATGCAAATATACTGAGAAGTGGCATAGATAAGATGGATATATATTAATTACATTTATTTAAAATTATTTCATAAAATTCATAAAAATTCATTAAAATGATTACTTTATAATAAAATATATTTTATACAATTTTAAAAGAAATATTTGTGGGAGGATATAAGTGCGATAATAATTAGTGGAAAATCGAGAATCGGGAGCTATAAGTGATGAGGATATATAAATAAAATATATGAGTTACTAACGAATTAAAATATTTTAATATTGCAAGTTAGCTAAACACAGAAAAATATCTGCAAACTTGTAAACATGGCGTATGAAAAATCATATTCGCATCTGGAATTTTTCATATATGATTTTTTACAAAGTTTTCTGGAATTGTCGTTTTAAAGAATTGATTTATAATTTTGATTTGAATTTTCGGCCTTAGTGAAATATGGAAGATAATGAATGTTTGATATGTCGTATTTCAATGAGCAATATGGCGAAAAGATGTCTTTTCAACAGTGAAACTTGCCCATGTGATCATGGCTCAGCAAGAACGTTGCAAATTATTAATGGAAGTTTTCCAAAAGGATTGGAAATCAACGATTAAATTTCTGTAAATTATGAAATGATAGAAGAGGAACTCCAAGATATGTTTATGAAATTTCGCCAAGGGTTTAAAAATATTCGTAAATTATCTGAAACCATTTATGACATGAGCGATAAAAAGATAAACTGGCTAACTTATGAACATGATATTCTATTCAATCGAGCTCTTAAAAAGATCAGCACAACTCCAATGTTTATTAGCCGAAGTGTTTAATAATTATCCAATGTTTCAAATTCAATCATGGCTCAATCTCAAGTTATTTGACATGTTAAATGGTTTAACAAACCACGGTTTTGTACAAATGAAGCGTGTGATATTAATTATAAAGAAATTCTTCTGATGTGTCTTAGACCTAAACAACTAATAAGATGAAGGTTTCAGTTTCTTGAATTTCTGGAATATTTGACGCTATTTAATGATTGTGAAGTTGAATATTTCATTGTTTCTTTTTATATTGAATTTAATTTGATTTGGAAAAAGTCAGGATTATTTAAACAATGGTTTTTAATTTAATTTTATTCTAATTAATTTAATAACATATTTTAAGTTCAATTATTAAATTGATAAAAGTGGGAGTCAGAGGCACTACAGTTAGTTCATACACTATCACGATTCGTTCGGTCAGTTATGTATTGATAAGATATTAACTATTTTGTAAGTTTTATGCCGGCTAACATATATAAATTACCTTAGAAATAGTTTGTTATATTGAGCGGTGTACATTGTAAATTGTACATTGCAAAATCCAAATTTAGTTACTGTCTAGTTTTTGTTTAAATAAAAGGTTTTTCTCAATTATGCAAAACTATAATAATTAAAAGAAAATATAATAAATATTCCTAACAAATAATACTATCATATTTTAAAAATTTATTTAATTTTTGAAAATTAAAAAATAAATATTTGTTAATTTATTCATTGGTGTGAATTGTTTTACTAAAATAAAACTATTTCAAATTATTTATATAATAATGTGTAATAATTACCTAGTTATTAAAATATTATAAATTAAACTCATTACGAATTGATTGGACTGATTGGCCATGCGCTCATGCTAAATAATTTCCAGCGTAAATGGTTAATATTTTTATATATTTTATATAAATTTTATTATATTTATAATAATTTACTAAAAATAAAAGTTATATAATATTTGTTAATAAATAGCTATACAATTTTATTATATAATTATATATGTTGTATTTATTAAAAAAATTGACTATGAATCAGTTAAGATATCGATGTTTTTTTATATTTCTACTGATTCATAGTCACTTTTTATAAAAATAAATACAATGTTAATTGAAAAAAAATTGAGGTGAAAACTGTAAAAAGTGCTTATAGTAATTATATATAATTTAATTAAATGGTTNTTTTAAAATTTGTTATTGCATTGTGATATCCTTCATATTTGTGTTACCGGTATTGTCTTTCATTTTGATGAAAGATTGGTCCTTTGTTTTAGTCTGTCTGCGGCTGCGTTCGATTGGTTCAGCGCTGATTGAATCCAAACCAATAGAAATAACCGCCATCACGCACATCCACATAAACAACGAAGACATTGCAAATTTCATTTGAAAATATTTCTAAAATGAAAAATATTTGAAAATCTTTTATTAAAATAAAATCTCACTTTCTCTATGTTGATCTGTATTTTGAAAGGTGCAATTTATATGGACTAATTTGCATTGCCACCTTGAATTTGCCGATCGCAAGCCAATGAGCTATTATATGACAGAAAGGGTTCGGTAAGAAGCGCAATACGAAAAAGGAAAGTTGGAATAAATTAATTTTAATCACGTTTGCTATATCCGAAATCAGGCATAAAATAGAAATTGGATAAAGAAATTTTGAATTATATAAATGTGAAACTTTATTTATTTTAATACTATCAATATAATATTAATAAAATGTATTTTATATACATATATATTCATACAGTTCCTTAGCATCAGCATTTTATAAATTATATAAATAAAAAACAGATTTGCGCCTTCACTGCAAACATAATAAAATGCAATATCTATAATTTTTTTATTCTATTTTTTTACTGTTTTTCCTTGCATTCACGATAACTGAAATATAAATGTTTTCTTTGAACTGTTTTGTATTGTTTCTGAATTATCTGAAGCTTTATAATTCTTATTATGATGTGGCGGCTTCAAATGTATCTCAATGCATTCACTTATTATGAAGTGACCAATAATTTTTATTGGAATTCGGGATATGTTCAAATCAAATGATTTTTTTAAAAAATTCATATTTTATTTCTCTGTAATTTTCTATGTCTATTTTTCGAAACATCAAACCGCATATTTCCGTATACCCCAATGGTTCACATTTTGACATCCTACATATCGACCTTGTAGGAACACTGCAACCAGATGACGGTTTTTCACAACTATGATAGATCGAAAGACACGTGGGCTCGAAACAATCCCTATTCCAAATATTACAGCCCAAACTGTCGCAGATTTCCTCTCCTCTACTTGGTTCTCTCGTTACGGCATCCCGACAACTATCATCACAGACCAAGGTTGCCAATTTGAAGTAGATCTTTTTCATTACATGACAAATTTCCTCGTCATCGAACGCTTACGCACTTTCTATTACCATCCCCAGACCAACGGTCTCGTAGAATGCGCTCATTGCACTTTGAAAACATCACTTTGCATTCTCTCTATTTCATCAGGATAGACCAACTCACTACCTTTCCTACTAAATGGATGGCATAATACTCTTAAATGTTCTAGTGTGGTATTTCCAGCACAATTACTGTTTGGTGTGAATACACGCATGGCATAGAAACTAATATAAACCAATTCAGACTCCTCGTTACAACAGATAAATCGTGACACCAACCAATTCTTATCTTTAGATTCCAACCCTTCCTTCACATACTCAACATTGTACAAACCATACATTGTCAAAGTCACTCCTCTCAGCTTCCCACACCTGCTTAAAATGCGCCGATACCTCAAACATGAAACCTCGTTATAAAGGATCTTTCCCGCTGATCAATGTTTCAAAAACACTGCTCTGTTACATATCGACGGTATATTACACATTATAAGCTTAATTCGCCTCAAACCTGCCTTCGTCCTAAATGATTAACACAACCTACCCCCATTCACCTTTCAATCGACGAAGACTTGGTGGAAGATTTTTCACATTTTTCACCCCCCTCCCCCGATTTATAAATAAATATTTTATCAAATGAAATTCATTAAATGCAAATCAGTTAAAGTTTCAGAAATTATTAATTTCAAATGGATGATTGACTTATCTTATAAAGAATTTCTTTATGTTTGTGATGAAACTGGAACTGTACATGGGTTTTTATTTAATAATTAATATGAAGAAAATTCCTCAAAAATAATATCCACTTCTTAAAACATAAGGTAAGAATTCAATGTCATTCTGATGGACTTTATGGTGGAAGCTGCAAAAAATATCATCAAGAATTATGTAATATGAATTACGGTTTTATAATAATAATAATATAAAGTGATAATTTCTTGGTAGCAGGAATAATTAAATGTTAAACAATTAAATCATAAATTTAAACCTTTTGCTATATTTCAAAAAATGAAAAAAATTATAAAAGATATACTTCGCAAGCAAAAGGCTTAAATTATCATTTAATTGTTTAATAATAGTAGCAATAATAACGATAAAAATATTTTAGTTATACTTGTCAAATATATCATTCATATAAAATAATAGTCCGAAACTTAGTTTATGCAAAGTAAACGTCGCCAATCGCAAAATCACCGCCAACATCACCAACTTTGTTCATAACTTTAGGTTCTTTTCACATTGGTGGTTTAAAATAAAATTAAAAATAAAAATCTTTTCCATCAATTTATCTAATTTCAAAATCCCTGTAATTTTAGTTATTTTATTATTTTCTTTGACTTGTTTATTTTTTAATTCCTCGACAATCTCTCTTTTTTGTTTGTTTGATTCAAATATTCAAATATATATATATATATATTCTTAAGACCAAAATCTTATAGTCTAGAGTAAGCACTTAAAAATGAAAAGGTCTATTGGAAAAAGGTGCTATAAGTAATATAACACATTCTGCAAAACGTTGGTATCACCACACGACTGGCGTACTTCTAGACATTGAAATACCAAAAAAAAAACGATGAATAATTGAACATCAGTTAAATTTCAACTGTCAATATTACCATTAGGACTTTGTGTATGTAATGTTTGTATAGATGTATGATTTGGGAAACCGCTCCGTGATTCGTTCAAACCTTTCAGTTAAAGATCTACTAACTCATGACAAGCGCATCATTGAGAAGAATGAGAGAAGAAAATTCTGATAATCCTAATATTGCAAAGCTGGACTAAGAACCCATGATCAAACCACAACAATGTCAAGAAAAAATTTGAATATGATAAAGACTGATGAGACTCATATTTTCCCAAAAGAATGAATATAAAGGTCTAATTCTATCTCTTGAGTGTTTCATTAATATGCTGGTTAGCATGCTCCATGCAGAGGAGTGTTCTATTGTAAAAATTAAATGTCAAATTAAATATAAATAATGTATATATATATATATATATATATATGTGTGTGTGTGTGTGTGTGTGTGAATATCACTAATTCGTATATGTATGAGTGATACAATCACTATGTAAATGTATAAATGTATGTCTTTCATTACTTTTACAATATGTGGTCAAAGAAGAAATATTATTGTTATTGAGTTTCGGTAAAGAGCCTGTTGAAATTTGTAGTATCATAAAAGGTGATGCAATATTAATGATGATTATAAATGAGGAATCTGTAAAGGAATAAGCAATAATAGTCATCATGCAATTTATGGATACTTTTTTGCTAGAAATGAACCAATCTATTTATTGAGAATGGCAGCCCTTCATCTCCATATGAGGAAGCATTAGAGATTGGGGAAAATCAAATTGGATATTCAAATTCATAAACATGGCAAAATAGATATTGTGATTATAAATGCAACCTCATTGAAATGGATGAACATTTGAGATTATACTCCTAAAGAAATGTTAAATGCTCATAAATAAATTATGATAAAGTCTGAAAAACTTCTTAATTGTATATTAATTTCTGTCTAAAGCCTTTTAATGTCTTTAAATGGGTAAGAGTTTATAAATAATAAATGATATGGTAAAACAATATGGAAATAATTCCAGTAGACTATGAGAAATAATTTAAAAAACAATTAAAATTTCATAGCGTAGAATTCAATAAGTTATTCAAAAACTAAGAAAATATTGAAAAAAAATGATTTTGAAAAGTATAAAATTATCAAGAGTATGGATATGTAATTGGATGTTGAATTTATATGAAAGTTATTATTATTATTATTATTATTATTATTATTATTATTATTTTTATTGTTATTATTATTATTATTATTATTAATATTATTATTATTATTATTTGTATTATAAGAACTTCTTTTCAATTGACATTGTATTTATATAAAAAATAGATTATGAATCAATAAAGATATCGATGTTTTTTGATATTCACTAATTTTCGGCACAGGCTTTTTTCAAGTAATTTTGATCATTGAAAAATTATTTCAAAAATCACTGTCAAAAATTCGAGAATATTAAATAACGCGAGAATTTCCAAATGATTTTATAAATAATTATTTGCGTTATTATTATTTTTACTATGATTATCACTAATATTATTATTATTATTATTACAAGTATTCAATGGCTAATCTAGTCTAAATTATATTTCAAAAATGACTCATCAAAATGTCCACCGACAAATGACACATTGAAGGAGTTTTCATACAGATGAGCCATGCTTTTATTCAGACAATCAGAAGACGCAGTAACAGATGGTTTACTATCCCTACTATGTATATATTTTTTGAGTTCTGGTAGTTTCGTATCATTAAATTAACTAGATCTAAATGTCCAATATTTGAGTGATATACATATATTTGGGCCGTGAATTTATTTTCTTCATTTATGTTACTTGGTTGATATTGAATAGGTTTTGAATTTTAATATTTATTTGAATATGATTTATATCTGATAAAAATGAATGTGTAATTTCTAAAGAAAACGGAACCTTAAATTGTACATTTCAGTTAAGTTTTGATGTTGCTTGAAAAGAATAATTTGATAAATAAAAATTCATACTTCATAAAATTAGAGAGACATGTGTTGGGCTGGAGTTGGATGAGTGGTTTCGGACAAGGAACCACTGCAGCAGGGTGTCATTATTATTATATTAGTTATATTATTATTATTATTATTATTTTAATTATTAATATTATTATTTTGATTATTAAATAGAATAGCTTTATATTTTATTGAAATTAATATGGTAATATTAATAATAATTAATCTAGAAATTTCAAAGAAAAAAGAAATTTTTCAATAATTTCTAACTATTGTTAATTTTCCATACAAAAAACTCAATTGAAATTAATTTATTCCAGATTTCTTTTGTCGAGCAATTCTTGCGGCCGAACCCTTTGTAAAATAAAAAAAAATTAAAAATTCGAAAATCTTTCAATCATTCACTAAAATTCGTATAAATAGAAACCATTCAAAAAACGAATCAGTAGAGACAAAAAGTAAATTTATTTCTTGTTGAAAATGTTCTAAATATTTATTTTTTTATTTAGATTGTATTTTTCAAAATGAAATATTTTACGTCATCAATGTTCATGTTGCTGTGCGTCATATGCGTCATTTCAATGGAAATCATGTCTATCAACGCAGCTCCAAAAGAACGAAGTCGTCGACAGACTGAGACAAAAAAGCAAAGTCTCATTGAAATGGGCAATAATAATGGAAATAGAGATTTTAGTAACGTAAAGATGTCATAAAAATATATAATTCATTTAGAAAAATTATTTTTTGTCTGTATAACGTAATTTAATTTTTAATAACAATGTCAATTATACTAATGTATTTATTAGAAAGCTTGAAGAGTATGAAGCAGTTAATATATCGATGTTTTTGAAATAATTACTGATTCATTGTCAAGATTTTTAATAAATACAATGTCGATGGAAAATAAATCAGTGATGAGATTTGATATTAAAAGTTATTATTATTATTATTATTATTATTATTATTATTATTATTATTATTATTATTATTATTATTATTATTATTATTATTATATTCTATTATTATTATTAATATTATTATTATAAGAACTTTTTTCAATTATCACCTTTGATTTCTTTTATATTGACATTGTATTTAATAAAAAAATGACTATGAATCAGTAAATTGACCTGTCCATAAATCTTAGGTAGATGTACTACTGAAAAATTTATTAAATCTCAAAATGTCATTTTTAATAATTTTCATTCAAATGCTATATAGAATTTTTATTCTTGAGTTTCGTCTAATAATTATTATCTATCCGGCCTTTTGAGGATTTTTTGCATGTTATATTGTAAATAAAAACATAATTAAATTGGAGTTAAATTAATTTGTATTGCAACAGATTTGTTTATTTTTATTAACTTAAATATATTAATTTTTTAAAAATTTTGAACTTGTGAGTTTGATATGTTAAGGACTTTTCAATATCACGCTTTGTTTCATGAACTATTTTTTATCATGTTTTTAAAATTATAATTTTGAGATGAGATTTTTTAATATTAACACATCATTGTCATCATAAAATGGCTTTTGAAAATATGTAAACCATAGAATAGGAAGCTGTTACTCGACAGTTGAACAAATTTTGCAACTTAAAATAGTTAAATTGAGAAACTATAAAATACGAGGTGAAAGGTCATTGAGAATAAGTAAACTTAGAAAGAAATGTCAAAATCAGATGAATGTTAAGAATGTTCCCGGTATACAATTGTCTACATCCTCACAATTTTGAAATATATTTTTCAGTGAGCCATTTTTTATTTTCATAGATTTTTAAACTACTTGAGATATTTTCAGCCAAACAATTATTTGGCAGATTTAGATATTTTACAAGTTGAAATCATTGAAATTTTCATAAAAATTTCAAAATTATTAAATTAAAGATCCAATAATTAAACCAAAATATATTGCATACAGAATACATTAGATATTTGAATGACAAATCTTCTAGAAAATTATAATTATTCATTGATGTATTAATCAACAAAACAGCAAAAAATAGAGAAAAATTCAATAATTAAAATAAAATAGGTGTGCAAATAAAATTATATTTAAACTAATTTATAGAGAATTAAATTATATCTATCCGTCATTATTTATTTAAAACTATGCTAAATTGATGAAAAATTCAAATTTAGTATAAAAACATATGTGTAGAACATGCAAAACGACATACACAAATTTCAATCAATCCATTATACAGAAAATTAAATTTTAATTATACTTTATACCAGGAGTGGCCAATCGGCGGCCCGCATGCTTTAATATTTTGAAAATATAATAAAAACTTTTTAAAATACGATATAATACAAAAAATGTAATAAATGCAACACAAAGAATATATAGTTAATAATTACAATACAAACTATAAAAATTTTCTTTTTTTCAGTTGGTAGCTTTACGAACTGTAGTAAAAAATGTAATAATGGGCCGCCGGTAAATATTGAAGAAAATTTATTGTTTATTTCATATTTTTATCTATTTTAACCAATTAGTTTTGTATGCTACATTTTGAAAATTTTCCCGATTCATTATGCTTTATAATCAGGGCTATTAAGTATAAATAGTGCCAGTTTATCCTGTACCTAAGAAGCATAATTTATTTAACATGCACGCAAATGCTTTATTGTTTTTTTAGCGGTTGTCTCAGACCCCACTACGGGCTATTACTGCGCTTCTCCTGTTTCTTAGTTGGAATTAGCACAGAAGCATTAGTTAAAAATTTACGCCTTTCAAACCTGCGGCCCGCCGCATTATTCAAAAATATTGTAATGGCCATTTTACCAAAAAGGTTGGCCACCCCTGCTTTATACGAATCAAAAATTTTAAAAAGTTATGTTAACTATTTGAAAAATATAAATTTATCATAAAATTATATATGTAACACATACAAAACGAAAGACAAAACCTTATAAAAATTCATAATTTTTTAAAATTTGAGAAAATTGATTTATTCCAAGGTAAATGTATGGATAGCAACACAGACGAACTGAGATTAAATAAAAAATTTAATTAATAATATTGTAAAGAACTTTTTTAATAAAATGTTTAGAGCTTTATTTTGATAATTGAAGCAGAGCACGAGGATTCAATACCAACATTAATATTATTCCAACACATTCAATGAATTAATAATGAACTAATACTGACTAATTCTCCTAAGGTATTTTAATTACCTTAAAACAATGTTACTCACCAATAAGAATAAGAACAGAAAATCAAAATTCACTAAAATCAAGATTTTCTACAAATATGTCATCATATCAAATACCTAACTAGAGATGATATATATTGATTGATCATAATTCTTCATCGATTCAGTCAAATATATCAATTATAATCCGATATATATATTTCAAACTAAATCACAAATTTTAGTATATTCTACATTTATTTTCATGTAAATATATCATCATGATAAAATTAGTTGGTTTCAACTTTAGATTTTCAATATTTAAAAGTTCATCAATGTATTCATCAATATTCTTAGGAAATATATTAAAAAAATTATTTTGCCAAATTGAATATCATCATCAAAATTTATCTTGATTATTCTTTTTATTAACATGTCATTAAAAATAATTTTTATTTAAAATTAAAATAAAAAAATAAATCTATAAATATAAAGAAATTATCAAGAAATTAATTAAATTTATCTTAAGATCAACTATAAATTTTAAAATATTCTTTCAATCAACATACAAATCACAAAAAAAATAATAGAAATTCACTTGAATATTTCTGAAATCAGACTAACATCAACTGTAAAAATTACCAAAATTTGTCTAAATAATCTTTCAAAATGAATCATTAAAACTGAAGATAACTCGATTTGTCATTAAATTCAATTAAAATTAAATAAATCAAGAAAAGAACTTTGATAAAAATATTATTTTGAAATGGTAAGAATTAACACTGTAGTGTTAAAAGGAAAGTTAAATATTCTTTAAACCTAATTAACTTAGCCATAATTTTCTTTAATTATTACTACCAATTCTCATCATCTTCCAAAATTTATTACTTAATTTTAAATTACATCCCTTAATTTACTTAATTTAAAATTTTAACTTTAATTTGCTTTCATTTAAAATTCAATTTTAATTTACCTAATTAACCTAGGCTTTAATTTACTTTAATATAAAAATCTAAGCCCATAATTTACTTAATTATCATTAATTTAGTTAAGTTTAAAATATAGACCCTTGATTACTTTAATTTAAAAATTTATCCCTTAATTTACTTAATTTCCATCTAAAAATATTTCATAAAAGTTTTCATTTAAAATTTTCATTTCTCACAGGTGATAGTTATTCAAAAAATCTGACAATGAATTATTACTTTAATTTTAAAATTTTTACATTGATTTACTTTTTTAAAATTCTAGACCATTGATTACTCAAGTTTAAAATTTTAAACCTTAATTTACCTATTCATCCTTAATTTACTTAAGTTCCATCTAAATTTATTTCATAAAGATTTTCATCTAAAATTGTCATTGAAAATTAATTCATAAAAGTTCATTTAAAGTTTTCATTTTAAATTTTCATTTAGCATCAGATGTAGAGACATACAATTAATTTGAACAAGGAATTTATTATAATTGACATTGTTGAAGATCTTGAAAATCATCAGAGATATCATTGTGACTAAGATGAAGGCTTCTGTTTCCTGTATTTCTGACATATTTGATCCATTGATTTTGACTCGATTTGATGATTCTTCAACTTGTTCGACTTCAGTGACTTCGTTAGACATGTTTGAATTTGATGATTTTTTTGTATTGAATTTGATGATGATTTTCGAAAAAGTGAAAAGTAAAAGATTGTTTTTAATTTTTAATTTTAATTTTTTTAATTTAATAATATATGTTTAGTTCAATTATTAAATTGATAAAAGTGCTATTCGGAGGCACTACAGATAGTTATTCAAAATATCTTATAATAAATTATTAACTTAATTTAAAATTTTACATTAATTTACTTTAATTTAAAAATTTAGACCATAATTTACTTATCTGGAAATTTTAGACCTATATTTACTTAACTTTAAAATTTAGTCCTTGATTTACTTTATTACACACTTTATTTACTTAACTTTAAAAACTAGACCTTAATTTACATATTTATCTTAATTAACTTTATTTTACTTATTTGAGCCCGTTGATTACTTTAATTTAAAAATTTAGACTTTAATTTACTTAATTTAAAAATTCAGACCTTAATTTATTCTAATTTAAAAATTTAGACCCATAATTTCAGTGGCGGAGTTATATTTTAGTGCGTGGGGTCGAAGAAAATTTTCAGGGGGCGCCACAAATTATGAAGATGGTACTACTTATTTTCACGAGTATTGAGTGAATACTAATATTATTAAAAAGCATTATATTCAGTAAATTTATTCTATTAAATTTATTGACGTAACAAACATACAAGTTTATTTATTATTTAAATTGCTTCCTGCGTGATTTCATTGAAGCAAAACGATTTATAGTCGATTCAAAGTCAATGTTCTCAGCCAGTTCGCGTTCTATTGAAATTAATGCTAATCCAGACAGACGTTCGTTTGTCATTGTTGATCGCAAATAATTTTTGATGATTTTCAGTCTACTGAAACTTCTTTCAGCAGTAACAGAGGTAACAGGAAGAGTCAAGTATATTTTATAGAGAATTGCCAAATTGGGAAGTCCTGGCGCATTTGTTTTTCAACCAAGTAAGGCAGCACATCTTTAAGTTGTAGTTCACAAGATAGTAATGGGCATATTGATGCATAAACGTATTTGAAAGTATCATATTCTAGGATTGCTTCTTCAATATTAATATCGTTTTTGTATATGTCGCATAAATTTTGAAAAGATTCTTTATTATCTTCTGATATTTGTGATGGATCAAGACAGGAGAATAAAGCAACAGTGTTATGAAAATCATTAAAACGTTCATCTAGTTGTGTTACAAGTGTATCCAAGACAGTGAAATACGTTTCACATTTGAAGCGTGTAGTTGGATCATCAACCCTTTCATCTCTGTTAAGTTCACCTACCATGCGTTTCCTTTTTCTTTAAATTCTGTTTTAACATCTAGTAAGGAACAAATTTTGATAATAAATGATTTTACAGCAACATTTAGACTTTCAAAAGCTTAATCACTTCTCATATCAGCAAACTTATTTCTGGCAACATAAATCAATTGTTTTGCAAACGCAATATCAATGTCCTTTCGTTGCAAATAGTTTGATAACACAAAGATATTTTCTAACAGTTTTTGTAGAAATAGCATCAGAAAAACATAAAAATATTTTGTTATCAAAATAGATAGTCCCATAGCTTCTGCTTTGACACTTCCTTTGTGTTCCTTTGATTCACCAAAATTTATATCTTCTAGAGTAAATATAATAGCAGAGAATGATCCAACAACTGCATCAACTGCATGCATTTGTACACAGTTTGTACACAGACAAAACTGTAATAAGAGAAAGGCCAGGCCGTCTGGTTAGTGGCAGTCTCAGCACTACTGAGTAAGCAGTAATCTGCACTACTGAAGAATGTGCCTGCTGCTGTGATGTATCAACTATGTTTAACAACATAGCAGAGTAATAGGTACTATCAATAATAATAATAATCTATAAACGGTGACTCTGAGCAGCTGTATGCTGCAGTGATAGTAGAATACATTTCAATCCATTTAGCTCTTCCAAATCAAATATATATTAAATTGTCAGTGTCAGTGATCGGATTAATCTTAATGCTTGTACACATTCATAAAAATTATCTTTGGGGGGCGCCAATTAGGATTCAACAGGGGCGTGGAGGGGCGACTCCCCCCCCCACGCCTATAGCTAAATCCGCCATTGCATAATTTACTTAATTGAAAATTTTAGACTTTAATTTACCTATTTATCCTCTATTTACTTAAGTTTAAAAATATAGACCATTAATTACTTTAATTTAAAATTTAGCCATTGATTTACTTAATTGAAAATTTTAGACCTTAATTTTCATGTAAATTTGTCATTGAAAATTTTTATTTCTTAGGAGCTGATTTAGTAGTTAGTTAGTAGCCCACTGTAGAATTTTTTTTTGCTCAAATGGTTACATAACTGCTGCAGTTACGTAACAAAAAAAGCAAAAAATAATTTTTGCAGCAACCCTCCCCTCTCCCGGGATGTAAAATTATCAGAAGAAATTCCTGTTTTACTTAAGCTATATTTTGATAATTTACTAATTTTGATGAATAATTTGTAAATCGTCTATGTAGATTTTATCGAAATTGGAATATATCGAATGTGATACATTTTTCAACCAAATAATTTAAAAAAAAATGAACCACTACCATAAAAACTTTAATGAATCAATCATGTTATTATTCATTAAAAGCAAAACGAGGCAAAATATCTCTGAAATGCTTTTCAACTACCAATAGAAATGAATAACCTTTATTGTAGTGCTATTTTAGTGAGGTTGAGGTAAAAAATGTCGAAAACTGCATTATTAAAGATGAACAATTATTATCATCATTTTTAAATTAGCAAAACATTGAGGATCGATAATCAAGTGCCCAACATAAATCAACTATAAATCAATTATATTTGCATTAAAAATATTTTGGCAAGCATTTTGCCATTATTTAACACTTGTGCACTCAAAAGTCGATATTGCACTTGAAAACCAATACTTTAATTTGAAAGTCTTCAGTCCTCATCATAAGTCAAAACAATCTACCAATTAAACATCGTTTTAAAATAGATCGAAAAATATACTAGAAATGGCAAAATATTATTTAATTTATATATTAATGTTTTAAAAATTTTAATATTTTCTAAAAATTAGAACATTTTATTAAAATTAAATTTCATTAAAATTTTTTAAAATCTTTTAAATTTATTTAGAATAATTTGAAAAATAATTTAATAATTAAAATAAATTTTAAAAATTTCTTTTAAATAAAACAAATTACAGCTATTTAATTAGTTAAAAAATTATTAATATTTCATCAAGTTTATAATGTCGAGAAATTTAGTTCTATTTCCGGGATAACGTAAAGGATCTTCGACGTATAGTCGGACGGCAAATAATATGGGAGAATTCCAAACCGACTCGGCGACTAGTCGCCATTACAGAAACGAATTATAATATTAAACTCTGTTTATTTTAGTTGTCATTAAGTTGTAATCATTATTCAAGCATAATCACATTTCAACAAGTTACTAGTCAAATATGAATCCAAATAAAATAATTAATAAGTTCGATTTTATGTTTCGAATTATAGTCGAGTATATACGTTGTTTTTTTATATTTGAAGATGATAAAAAACCAGTCAAAATATTTCTTAAAACGAATATTTGAGTGGCACTTTCTTCAAAATTATAATTATTGATTTTAGACAAGTAAAGGGGGAGGTTTAACTCCCTAATCGCCCCCATAGAATTTTCCAGGTAAAAATATTTGTCGATGTCAAGTGCCTAAAAGATCATCCACCTAAATAAGAATAAAACAAAAGAAACTTTTTTCCATTATTTTATTTACAGTAATCTATCTGTACTCAGTAGTCTGTACTCTGTAGTCTGTTGTAATTATTTATTTTGTTAAATTTTATTATGGTCATTGACCATAATATTATTAAATATTTCTCAACTCCAACCCTCCTTCATAAATTCCTGGTTATGCCACTGGCAAAATATATATTAAATGAAAGATTTTCGATCATTGAATAATCCTATTTTAATTTCTCAAAATTTAGTTATTCCAATTTTCAAATGCCTTTTGGATTTATTCAGTGCTTTTTTCTGAAAAAAAGGTGCCGGAAGTATCTGTACTATCCTTTGGATGCAATAAAATGACGCTGAAATTAGCTAAAAAATAAAATAATTATGCACGACACAAAATATACATTAATGACGTATATTTACCGTGAGCGTGTTTTATATAATAGTAATAACACATATGAAGCAGGGAGTTCACTCGCTTTGGCGTACGACTACTACTTTATATTTGATTGTAATTGACTATTTGAAATGTCAGAAATAGAAATATGACAAAAAACCAAAACATATGTCAATTTTTTAAAATAATTCAGCGAAAAAAGGTGCCGGAACTGGTTTAATTTAATTCATTTTCGCAGTGGAGTTTATAATATTTGATTAAAGAAATAAATACAAAGCGAATTTTTTATTTCAAACTCAAAATTAAGTGATATAAAATTTTAAATAAAAATATTAAGTTTTATGTTCCTTGAGGCTTTGAAAAAGGTTTTTCTTAATAACAATAAATAAAAAAAGCAACTTTTAAATATAATTTTAATTTTTACTCCTAGAAGTTATTTTATTATATTTCTTTATATTGATAAAATATTTTAAAACCTAAAATAAGTTTATCTTTAAAAATCTCATAAATTTTACTTCAAAGTTAACAACACATCAGGTTGGAGATTTCACTGATTTCATTTAGAAATAGGTATATTAAAAACATTTAAGGTATTATTCGGTAAAATAATAGGTAATATAGTATTTTTGAGTATTTTAGAGTTAATTTATAAATAACAGTATTTTGATGTATCAATAAAGACAATTTGGGTAGCATATTGTAAGTTCTTATATACTCTGTGTTTATCCGACAAGATATTCTGTCCCCCTGTGGGTATTGTTCGTAAGGGTACTGGTCACATTCAACTTGTAGCAAGGGTATATTAATTAGTATATTAAGGCATATGTATATCAATTAGAAATTATTAGGTAACTTAGTCAGAAATGGATGATCATATTTATCAGAAATTCTCGAATAATTAGAATATTTTAAATGTAACTTACCGAATTCTTATTTTGAGCGACTAATTTATTGGTTAACTTTATCATTTTTAGTCATTTAAAAATAATAATTAGCAAAAGGTAATTTATTCATATAATGTTCGTTACAATAGTTATTATAACTTCGTGAGAAATACATGGTCATTAATAACAACATTCAGCAATTCATTGATAATTTTAAATTCTTTATCATTTGGAGTAAATTTTTTCGAGGCAAAAATATTTAAAGAAGTCAGTCATAATAGAAATGTGATCATTTGGTTATAATTTAACCAATTAATGTGCTTTTTATTTAGAAATATATTATAAAGTAACAATTCTTTTCTAATTTAATGAGATGATCATTGGGCGTAATATATCTTTGCGAGAAATACATAGGTTAAGATGTTTGAGTAACTTTTACCAAAACATTTATATTCAGAGCGATCAATTTATGAATATTGGTTAATTTTGTCATTTTTAATCATTTAAAATAATAATAATAATGTTTAGCAAAGGTAATTTAACAAAACATCATTGAAAGATTTATCCATCAGATAAAATCTCTATATTCTTTCAGTAGATTTTACACTTAACTGATATTCAATTGATTTAATTTCTAGAAATCTAATTAAAATCATAAATTTCCTTCAATAAAGATCAATTTTCTTTAGTTGTTTTTCAACTCTTTTAGGTCAACATTTCACAAGTTTTATCACCGATATCCCCACAATGAATAAAACAACTTCTTAAATAAAAATAAAATAATTTAAAGCTATAACCTTTGATATCAATCTGAATTATTTCTAAAGATTTCAAATATTTCATTGTCAAAATCAAGTAAATAAACACCTAATTGATCATTTTCCTTAAACAGCTTAAAAAAACTGTGGATAAAAACTGTGGATAAATCTGGTTCTAAAAGTAAAATAAATCTAAATTACTGTGCAATAACATTCATTACAACCTAATAAACCTCTAAAACGATATAATTTTACAGGAACTATTATTAATTCATAGCTAAATACTGACTATTTCCTTGAAAAGTTGATATTTTACCAATAGGAATATTTAAATAGAGATATTCAAAACATTAACCGATTCCTCACAAATATTTCTACCCCTTTAAACATCCAACCAACTATATCCCTTTAAAAAATCATATATTACCATCTTAACCGAACCTTCACTAAATCCAACCGACTATATCCCTTAACAAGTCAATAATATATAGCAAATTATTCAAAAATAAATTAAATTTGTCTTAGAATTAACACTAAAACCTTAAATATTTAAAAATTCTTTCAATTAACAAGAAATTCACAAAAAACGTTAGTAATAATGGTAGTAAAATCTCGCTAACATCAACTCTAAAAAATTACCAATGAATTTTATGACAAATAATAAAATCATTAAAATACACCATTAAAATACTCTTACGACCCGTACCCTTACCAGCAATACCCATAGAGGGAGAAAATATCTTGTCGGATAAACTCAGAGTATATATAATAAAACGAATTAACAAATTGAATCACTCAAATTATCACAAATTTTGATATAAAAACTTATTCTAAAATTGTAAGCAGCGTAAAATCGAAAGAGAATTTTAATAACACAGAGACGAAATTAACAATATTATTCTCAGGTGGTAAGAATCATCATTATTCTATGATAAATTAATAATGAAATTCAAAAGAGTGAAAATAAGTGTTAGAATTATTCGTTAATCGATTATGGAAGGTAAATACAAATATACTGAGAAGTGGCATAGATAAGATGGATATATATTAATTACATTTATTTAAAATTATTTCATAAAATTCATAAAAATTCATTAAAATGATTACTTTATAATAAAATATATTTTATACAATTTTAAAAGAAATATTTGTGGGAGGATATAAGTGATAATAATTAGTGGAAAATCGAGAATCGGGAGCTATAAGTGATGAGGATATATAAATAAAATATATGAGTTACTAACGAATTAAAATATTTTAATATTGCAAGTTAGCTAAAACACAGAAAAAATATCTGCAAACTTGTAAACATGGCGTATGAAAAATCATATTCGCATCTGGATTTTTTCATATATGATTTTTTACAAAGTTTGCAGATATTCTTTTCTGTGGTTTAGCTAATTTGCAAGTGATGTGATTTCCAGTGTAGCACGTAAAGTATACAATCGATTTGAATCAGCAATATTGTATACTTACCTGGCGCGAAGAGAAATCTTCGCGTCTCCTGAATAGTACTAATGAGAGCCAAAGGCTCGAAACTAGTCTAATATTGAGATTTGCCATGGGTATCACAAAGCTTGTAATGTTTATACTATTATTATTACTATTATTATTATTATTATTGTTATTATTATTATTTGAAATTATAATTTTTTTTAGAAAATATTATTATTATTATTAGTATTATTATTATTATTATTTATTATTATTTGAAAATATTTTCTAAACGGATTGACTTTTGGAACAGAGGAGAGCAGTAGTTTTAGGTAAACCGCTCCACTTTCAGGATTGTCATCATTTCCTATAGTTTTATAAACTCAGAAATAATTCAAACTTATGAAGCCAAACTTTGGACCACAACGTTAAAGATATCCAATAAAAACAAAATTAGAGAATTGCGTTAACATTTATTGTAGTTGTGACTCCTGAGATCTTGCTTTAGTGAATAATGTGAGGCGAGCAAAATAAAATAACTGATCATTAATTTCACTAAATAAAAAAGCTACAAACACAATTCCAAAATAGTTCTCGAATTTTCAAATACTACTATTGAAATTCGCACTGGGTATCACAAAGCTTGTAATGTTTATATTATTTTAATCTTAGACATCCTTAAAAAAATATTTTACTCCATTAAAATAATAATAATAATAATAATAATAATAATAATAATAATAATAATAATAATAATAATAATAATAATAATAATAATAATAATAATAATAATAATAATAATAATAATAATAATAAATAAATAATATTAATAATAATAATAATCATAATGATAATAATAATAATAATAAAAATTTGGTTTATGAAGCGATAATGTCTTTAATCCTATAATTATCACCAACATTGTTAGCTTCGTTATTGACTGTTACTTTACTTATTCTGTAAAAAAGTGATATAATTGTGTTATGTATAGGAAAATTGTAGAGGCCAACAGAGTCTCCGCAAAAATAATTGTTTGGGACAGTTGGCGTGCGTGTATGTCATATATATATATATATAGACGAATAGAACCTATATTATAAAACAATAAACTCAACTTTTAATTAAAATAAAGTTAATTAAACAACCTTGTTTTTTTCTTTTTTTGAATAGAAAATTTTCTTCTAGTTAATTTTCTGATGGATTTGTCTTGAAATAAAAATCGATCTTTTGTTTTAGGACCCTTAGGTCATTAAATCACTTTCTTGGATTATATTTCCGAAGAATGTCCTTATAATCAAAATTTATAGTCGTTATAGGGAATCTTTATCAATTTCACGACCTTTTTCTTTAGCTTTAAAATTATCCGACTTCTAAGATGTTACACTAATATATCTGGTGGTTAGTGTAGGGAAATTATTCAAATTAACATTGCCATAAATAATTGTCTTATCGGCTCCAATAGTCAATATACCAACGAAAGCACGAACACTTGATCTGAAGATTGTAAGGGGATTGTTGAAGATGTTGACCTAGATTTGAGAGATCATTACTAATGGTAAATTATGAGGTTAAATCACGTCTGTGTGCGCTTTTACTTTTTTTGTATTTGGGTTGTGTGCGCATACAGACGCGGACAATTGTCGCATTATTAGTTTATCTCGCGTCTGTGTGCATTTTTTACTTTGTTGATTTGAATTTTGTGCGCACACAGACGCGGAAAATTGCAGAATTTATTTAAAGTTATTTTTGTTCGAAAGTTATGTTTTCTGGAATTGTGGTTTTAAAGAATTGATTTATAATTTTGATTTGAATTTTCGGCCTTAGTGAAATATGGAAGATAATGAATGTTTAATATGTCGTATTTCAATGAGCAATATGGCGAAGAGATGTTTTTTCAACAGTGAAACTTGCCCATGTGATTGTGGCTCAGCAAGATCGTTGCAAATTATTAATGGAAGTTTTTCAAAACGATTGGAAATCAACGAATAAATTTCTGTAAATCATGAAATGATAGAAGAGGAACTCCAAGATATGTTTATGAAATTTCCCCAAAGGTTTAAAAATATTCGTAAATTATCAGAAACCATTTATGACATGAGAGATAAAAAGATAAACTGGCTAACTTATGAATATGATATTCTATTCAATCGAGCTCTTAAAAAGATCAACACAACTCCAATGTTTATTAGCCGAAGTGTTTAATAATTATCCAATGTTTCAAATTCAATCATGGCTCAATCTCAAGTTATTTGACACGTTAAATGGTTTAACAAACCACGGTTTTGTACAAATAAAGCGTGTGATATTATTTATAAAGAAATTCTTCTGATGTTTCTTAGACGTAAACAACTAATAAGATGAAGGTTTCAGTTTCTCGAATTTCTGGAATATTTGACGCGATTTAATGATTGTAAAGTTGAATATTTCATTGTTTCTTTTTATATTGAATTTAATTTGATTTGGAAAAAGTCAGGATTATTTAAACAATGGTTTTTAATTTAATTTTATTCTAATTAATTTAATAATATATTTTAAATTCAATTATTAAATTGATAAAAGTGGGAGTCAGAGGCACTACAGTTAGTTCATACACTATCACGATTCGTTCGGTCAGTTATGTATTGATAAGAAATTAACTATTTTGTAAGTTTTATGCCGGCTAACATAAATAAATTACCTTAGAAATAATTTGTTATATTGAGCGGTGTACATTGTAAATTGTACATTGCAAAATCCAAATTTAGTTACTGTCTAGTTTTTTGTTCACATAAAAGGTTTTTCTCAATTATACAAAACTATAATAATTAAAAGAAAATATAATAAATATTCCTAACAAATAATACTAACATGCCATATTTTAATATTTATTTAATTTTTGAAAATTAAAAAATAAATATTTGTTAATTTATTCATTGGTGTGAATTGTTTTACTAAAATAAACTATTTCAGAATTATTTATATAATAATGTGTAATAATTTCCTAGTTATTAAAATATTATAAATTAAACTCATAACGAATTGATTTGAACTGATTGGCCATGCGCTCATGCTAAATAATTTCCAGCGTAAATGGTTAATATTTTTATATATTTTATATAAATTTTATTATATTTATAATAATTTACTAAAAATAAAAGTTATATAATATTTGTTAATAAATAGCTATACAATTTTATTATATAATTATATATGTTGTATTTATTAAAAAAATTGACTATGAATCAGTTAAGATATCGATGTTTTTTTATATTTCTACTGATTCATAGTCACTTTTTATAAAAATAAATACAATGTTAATTGAAAAAAAATTGAGGTGAAAACTGTAAAAAGTGCTTATAGTAATTATATATAATTTAATTAAATGGTTCTAAATATAATAATTATACTTAAAAGGTTAGTTAAAATATTATTGAAAGTTTTGACGGGAATTATGATGGTTATATTAATTTATTCATAAAAGTTTTAATAATAAGATGGTAGATTTTGATTGGCTAATATTCATTATTATTTCTTATATAAATAATAAAGTTTATATCAAATTTTTATTGAATAATTTATTCAAATATCAAAAAATTCTTTATTTTTATAACAAATTATTTTAAAATTTGTTATTGCATTGTGATATCCTTCATATTTGTGTTACCGGTATTGTCTTTCATTTTGATGAAAGATTGGTCCTTTGTTTTAGTCTGTCTGCGGCTGCGTTCGATTGGTTCAGCGCTGATTGAATCCAAACCAATAGAAATAACCGCCATCACGCACATCCACATAAACAACGAAGACATTGCAAATTTCATTTGAAAATATTTCTAAAATGAAAAATATTTGAAAATCTTTTATTAAAATAAAATCTCACTTTCTCTATGTTGATCTGTATTTTGAAAGGTGCAATTTATATGGACTAATTTGCATTCCCACCTTGAATTTGCCGATCGCAAGCCAATGAGCTATTATATGACAGAAAGCGTTCGGTAAGAAGCGCAATCCGAAAAAGGAAAGTTGGAATAAATTAATTTTAATCACGTTTGCTATATCCGAAATCAGGCATAAAATAGAAATTGGATAAAGAAATTTTGAATTATATAAATGTGAAACTTTATTTATTTTAATACTATCAATATAATATTAATAAAATGTATTTTATATACATATATATTCATACAGTTCCTTAGCATCAGCATTTTATAAATTATATAAATAAAAAACAGATTTGCGCTTTCACTGCAAACATAATAAAATGCAATATCTATAATTTTTTTATTTTATTTTTCATGACATCCTTTTGCAAGTTATTTAATTCTGATAATTAATATATTTGACATTTTTGTTTTTCCACTCACCATTTTTACTGTTTTTCCTTGCATTCACGATAACTGAAATATAAATGTTTTCTTTGAACTGTTTTGTATTGTTTCTGCCGGATTTAACTGGTATATTAGATTTTCTGAATTATCTGAAACTTCATAATTCTTATTATGATGTGGCGGCTTCAAATGTATCTCAATGCATTCACTAATTATGAAGTGACCAATATTTTTTATTGGAATTCGGGATATGTTCAAATTAAATTTTTTTTAAATTCATATTTTAACTTCTCTGTAATTTTCCTGATTTTTTTTTTCGAAACATCAAACCGCATTTTACCGTAATTCCCAATGGTTCACATTTTGACATCCTACATATCGACCTTGTAGGACCACTGCCACCAGATGACGGTTTTTCACAACTATGATAGATCGAAAGACACGTGGGCTCGAAACAATCCCTATTCCAAATATTACAGCCCAAACTGTCGCAGATTTCCTCTCCTCTACTTGGTTCTCTCGTTACGGCATCCCGACAACTATCATCACAGACCAAGGTTGCCAATTTGAAGTAGATCTTTTTCATTTCATGACAAATTTCCTCGTCATCGAACGCTTACGCACTTTCTATTACCATCCCCAGACCAACGGTCTCGTAGAATGCGCTCATTGCACTTTGAAAACATCACTTTGCATTCTCTCTATTTCATCAGGATAGACCAACTCACTACCTTTCCTACTAAATGGATGGTATAATACTCTTAAATGTTCTAGTGTGGTATTTCCAGCACAATTACTGTTTGGTGTGAATACACGCATGCCATAGAAACTAATATAAACCAATTCAGACTCCTCGTTACAACAGATAAATCGTGACACCAACCAATTCTTATCTTTAGATTCCAACCCTTCCTTCACATACTCAACATTGTACAAACCATACATTGTCAAAGTCACTCCTCTCAGCTTCCCACACCTGCTTAAAATGCGCCGATACCTCAAACATGAAACCTCGTTATAAAGGATCTTTCCCGCTGATCAATGTTTCAAAAACACTGCTCTGTTACATATCGACGGTATATTACACATTATAAGCTTAATTCGCCTCAAACCTGCCTTCGTCCTAAATGATTAACACAACCTACCCCCATTCACCTTTCAATCGACGAAGACTTGGTGGAAGATTTTTCACATTTTTCACCCCCCTCCCCCGATTTATAAATAAATATTTTATCAAATGAAATTCATTAAATGCAAATCAGTTAAAGTTTCAGAAATTATTAATTTCAAATGGATATCATATAAAACATTTCTTTATGTTTGTGATGAAACTGGAAATGTACATGTGTTTTTATTTAATAATTAATATGAAGAAAATTCCTCAAAAATAATATCCACTTCTTAAAACATAAGGTAAGAATTCAATGTCATTCTGATGGACTTTATGGTGGAAGCTGCAAACAATATCATCAAGAATTATGTAATATGAATTACGGTTTTATAATAATAATAATATAAAGTGATAATTTCTTGGTAGCAGGAATAATTAAATGTTAAACAATTAAATCATAAATTTAAACCTTTTGCTATATTTCAAAAAATGAAAAAAATTATAAAAGATATACTTCGCAGCAAAAGGCTTAAATTATCATTTAATTGTTTAATAATAGTAGCAATAATAACGATAAAAATATTTTAGTTATACTTGTCAAATATATCATTCATATAAAGTAATAGTCCGAAACTTAGTTTATGCAAAGTAAACGTCGCCAATCGCAAAATCACCGCCAACATCACCAACTTTGTTCATAACTTTAGGTTCTTTCCACATTGGTGGTTTAAAATAAAATTAAAAATAAAAATCTTTTCCATCAATTTATCTAATTTCAAAATCCTGTAATTTTAGTTATTTTATTATTTTCTTTGACTTGTTTATTTTTTAATTCCTCGACAATCTCTCTTTTTTGTTTGTTTGATTCAAATATTCAAATATATATATATATATTCTTAAGACCAAAATGTTATAGTCTAGAGTAAGCACTTAAAAATTAAAATGTCTATTGGAAAAAGGTGCTATAAGTAATATAACACATTCTGCAAAACGTTGGTATCACCACACGACTGGCGTACTTCTAGACATTGAAATACCAAAAAAAAACGATGAATAATTGAACATCAGTTAAATTTCAACTGTCAATATTACCATTAGGACTTTGTGTATGTAATGTTTGTATAGATGTATGATTTGGGAAACCGCTCCGTGATTCGTTCAAACCTTTCAGTTAAAGATCTACTAACTCATGACAAGCGCATCATTGAGAAGAATGAGAGAAGAAAATTCTGATAATCCTAATATTGCAAAGCTGGACTAAGAACCCATGATCAAACCACAACAATGTCAAGAAAAAATTTGAATATGATAAAGACTGATGAGACTCATATTTTCCCAAAAGAATGAATATAAAGGTCTAATTCTATCTCTTGAGTGTTTCATTAATATGCTGGTTAGCATGCTCCATGCAGAGGAGTGTTCTATTGTAAAAATTAAATGTCAAATTAATTATAAATAATATATATATATATATATATATATATATATATATATATATATATATATATATATATATATATATATATATATATATATATATATATATGTGTGTGTGTGTGTGTGAATATCACTAATTCGTATATGTATGAGTGATACAATCACTATGTAAATGTATAAATGTATGTCTTTCATTACTTTTACAATATGTGGTCAAAGAAGAAATATTAGTGTTATTGAGTTTCGGTAAAGAGCCGGTTGAAATTTGTAGTATCATAAAAGGTGATGCAATATTAATGATGATTATAAATGAGGAATCTGTAAAGGAATAAGCAATAATAGTCATCATGCAATTTATGGATACTTTTTTGCTAGAAATGAACCAATCTATTTATTGAGAATGGCAGCCCTTCATCTCCATATAAGGAAGCATTAGAGATTGGGGAAAATCAAATTGGATATTCAAATTCATAAATATGGCAAAATAGATATTGTGATTATAAATGCAACCTCATTGAAATGGATGAACATTTGAGATTATACTCCTAAAGAAATGTTAAATGCTCATAAATAAATTATGATAAAGTCTGAAAAACTTCTTAATTGTATATTAATTTCTGTCTAAAGCCTTTTAATGTCTTTAAATGGGTAAGAGTTTATAAATAATAAATGATATGGTAAAACAATATGGAAATAATTCCAGTAGACTATGAGAAATAATTTAAAAAACAATTAAAATTTCATAGCGTAGAATTCAATAAGTTATTCAAAAACTAAGAAAATATTGAAAAAAAATGATTTTGAAAAGTATAAAATTATCAAGAGTATGGATATGTAATTGGATGTTGAATTTATATGAAAGTTATTATTATTATTGTTATTATTATTATTATTATTATTATTATTATTATTATTATTATTATTATTATTATTATTATTATTATTATTATTATTTTTATTGTTATTATTATTATTATTAATATTATTATTATTATTATTTGTATTATAAGAACTTCTTTTCATTGTATTTTTATTTTTTTACATTGTATAAAGATATCGATGTTTTTTGATATTCACTAATTTTCGGCACAGGCTTTTTTCAAGTAATTTTGATCATTGAAAAATTATTTCAAAAATCACTGTCAAAAATTCGAGAATATTAAATAACGCGAGAATTTCCAAATGATTTTATAAATAATTATTTGCGTTATTATTATTTTTACTATGATTATCACTAATATTATTATTGTTATTACAAGTATTCAATGGCTAATCTAGTCTAAATTATATTTCAAAAATGACTCATCAAAATGTCCACCGACAAATGACACATTGAAGGAGTTTTCATACAGATGAGCCATGCTTTTATTCAGACAATCAGAAGACGCAGTAACAGATGGTTTACTATCCCTACTATGTATATATTTTTTGAGTTCTGGTAGTTTCGTATCATTAAATTAACTAGATCTAAATGTCCAATATTTGAGTGATATACATATATTTGGGCCGTGAATTTATTTTCTTCATTTATGTTACTTGGTTGATATTGAATAGGTTTTGAATTTTAATATTTATTTGAATATGATTTATATCTGATAAAAATGAATTTGTAATTTCTAAAGAAAACGGAACCTTAAATTGTACATTTCAGTTAAGTTTTGATGTTGCTTGAAAAGAATAATTTGATAAATAAAAATTCATACTTCATAAAATTAGAGAGACATGTGTTGGGCTGGAGTTGGATGAGTGGTTTCGGACAAGGAACCACTGCAGCAGGGTGTCATTATTATTATATTAGTTATATTATTATTATTATTATTATTTTAATTATTAATATTATTATTTTGATTATTAAATAGAATAGCTTTATATTTTATTGAAATTAATATGGTAATATTAATAATAATTAATCTAGAAATTTCAAAGAAAAAAGAAATTTTTCAATAATTTCTAACTATTGTTAATTTTCCATACAAAAAACTCAATTGAAATTAATTTATTCCAGATTTCTTTTGTCGAGCAATTCTTGCGGCCGAACCCTTTGTAAAATAAAAAAAATTAAAAATTCGAAAATCTTTCAATCATTCACTAAAATTCGTATAAATAGAAACCATTCAAAAAACGAATCAGTAGAGACAAAAAGTAAATTTATTTCTTGTTGAAAATGTTCTAAATATTTATTTTTTTATTTAGATTGTATTTTTCAAAATGAAATATTTTACGTCATCAATGTTCATGTTGCTGTGCGTCATATGCGTCATTTCAATGGAAATCATGTCTATCAACGCAGCTCCAAAAGAACGAAGTCGTCGACAGACTGAGACAAAAAAGCAAAGTCTCATTGAAATGGGTAATAATAATGGAAATAGAGATTTTAGTAACGTAAAGATGTCATAAAAATATATAATTCATTTAGAAAAATTATTTTTTGTCTGTATAACGTAATTTAATTTTTAATAACAATGTCAATTATACTAATGTATTTATTAGAAAGCTTGAAGAGTATGAAGCAGTTAATATATCGATGTTTTTGAAATAATTACTGATTCATTGTCAAGCTTTTTAATAAATACAATGTCGATGGAAAATAAATCAGTGATGAGATTTGATATTAAAAGTTATTATTATTATTATTATTATTATTATTATTATTATTATTATTATTATTATTATTATTATATTCTATTATTATTATTAATATTATTATTATAAGAACTTTTTTCAATTATCACCTTTGATTTCTTTTATATTGACATTGTATTTAATAAAAAAATGACTATGAATCAGTAAATTGACCTGTCCATAAATCTTAGGTAGATGTACTACTGAAAAATTTATTAAATCTCAAAATGTCATTTTTAATAATTTTCATTCAAATGCTATATAGAATTTTTATTCTTGAGTTTCGTCTAATAATTATTATCTATCCGGCCTTTTGAGGATTTTTTGCATGTTATATTGTAAATAAAAACATAATTAAATTGGAGTTAAATTAATTTGTATTGCAACAGATTTGTTTATTTTTATTAACTTAAATATATTAATTTTTTAAAAATTTTGAACTTGTGAGTTTGATATGTTAAGGACTTTTCAATATCACGCTTTGTTTCATGAACTATTTTTTATCATGTTTTTAAAATTATAATTTTGAGATGAGATTTTTTAATATTAACACATCATTGTCATCATAAAATGGCTTTGGAAAATATGTAAACCTTAGAATAGGAAGCTGTTACTCGACAGTTGAACAAATTTTGCAACTTAAAATAGTTAAATTGAGAAATTATAAAATACGAGGTGAAAGGTCATTGAGAAAAAGTAAACTTAGAAAGAAATGTCAAAATCACATGAATGTTAAGAATGTTCCCGGTATACAATTGTCTACATCCTCACAATTTTGAAATATATTTTTCAGTGAGCCATTTTTTATTTTCATAGATTTTTAAACTACTTGAGATATTTTCAGTCAAACAATTATTTGGCAGATTTAGATATTTTACAAGTTGAAATCATTGAAATTTTCATAAAAATTTCAAAATTATTAAATTAAAGATCCAATAATTAAACCAAAATATATTGCATACAGAATACATTAGATATTTGAATGACAAATCTTCTAGAAAATTATAATTATTCATTGATGTATTAATCAACAAAACAGCAAAAAATAGAGAAAAATTCAATAATTAAAATAAAATAGGTGTGCAAATAAAATTATATTTAAACTAATTTATAGAGAATTAAATTATATCTATCCGTCATTATTTATTTAAAACTATGCTAAATTGATGAAAAATTCAAATTTAGTATAAAAACATATGTGTAGAACATGCAAAACGACATACACAAATTTCAATCAATCCATTATACAGAAAATTAAATTTTAATTATACTTTATACCAGGAGTGGCCAACCGGCGGCCCGCATGCTTTAATATTTTGAAAATATAATAAAAACTTTTTAAAATACGATATAATACAAAAAATGTAATAAATGCAACACAAAGAATATATAGTTAATAATTACAATACAAACTATAAAAATTTTCTTTTTTTCAGTTGGTAGCTTTACGAACTGTAGTAAAAAATGTAATAATGGGCCGCCGGTAAATATTGAAGAAAATTTATTGTTTATTTCATATTTTTATCTATTTTAACCAATTAGTTTTGTATGCTACATTTTGAAAATTTGCCCGATTCATTATGCTTTATAATCAGGGCTATTAAGTATAAATAGTGCCAGTTTATCCTGTACCTAAGAAGCATAATTTATTTAACATGCACGCAAATGCTTTATTGTTTTTTTAGCGGTTGTCTCAGACCCCACTACGGGCTATTACTGCGCTTCTCCTGTTCCTTAGTTGGAATTAGCACAGAAGCATTAGTTAAAAATTTACGCCTTTCAAACCTGCGGCCCGCCGCATTATTCAAAAATATTGTAATGGCCCTTTTACCAAAAAGGTTGGCCACCCCTGCTTTATACGAATCAAAAATTTTAAAAAGTTATGTTAACTATTTGAAAAATATAAATTTATCATAAAATTATATATGTAACACATACAAAACGAAAGACAAAACCTTATAAAAATTCATAATTTTTTAAAATTTGAGAAAATTGATTTATTCCAAGGTAAATGTATGGATAGCAACACAGACGAACTGAGATTAAATAAAAAATTTAATTAATAATATTGTAAAGAACTTTTTTAATAAAATGTTTAGAGCTTTATTTTGATAATTGAAGCAGAGCACGAGGATTCAATACCAACATTAATATTATTCCAACACATTCAATGAATTAATAATGAACTAATACTGACTAATTCTCCTTACATTACCTTAAAACAATGTTACTCACCAATAAGAATAAGAACAGAAAATCAAAATTCACTAAAATCAAGATTTTCTACAAATATGTCATCATATCAAATACCCAACTAGAGATGATATATATTGATTGATCATAATTCTTCATCGATTCAGTCAAATATATCAATTATAATCCGATATATATATTTCAAACTAAATCACAAATTTTAGTATATTCTACATTTATTTTCATGTAAATATATCATCATGATAAAATTAGTTGGTTTCAACTTTAGATTTTCAATATTTAAAAGTTCATCAATGTATTCATCAATATTCTTAGGAAATATATTAAAAAAATTATTTTGCCAAATTGAATATCATCATCAAAATTTATCTTGATTATTCTTTTTATTAACATGTCATTAAAAATAATTTTTATTTAAAATTAAAATAAAAAAATAAATCTATAAATATAAAGAAATTATCAAGAAATTAATTAAATTTATCTTAAGATCAACTATAAATTTTAAAATATTCTTTCAATCAACATACAAATCACAAAAAAAATAATAGAAATTCACTTGAATATTTCTGAAATCAGACTAACATCAACTGTAAAAATTACCAAAATTTGTCTAAATAATCTTTCAAAATGAATCATTAAAACTGAAGATAACTCGATTTGTCATTAAATTCAATTAAAATTAAATAAATCAAGAAAAGAACTTTGATAAAAATATTATTTTGAAATGGTAAGAATTAACACTGTAGTGTTAAAAGGAAAGTTAAATATTCTTTAAACCTAATTAACTTAGCCATAATTTTCTTTAATTATTACTACCAATTCTCATCATCTTCCAAAATTTATTACTTAATTTTAAATTACATCCCTTAATTTACTTAATTTAAAATTTTAACTTTAATTTGCTTTCATTTAAAATTCAATTTTAATTTACCTAATTAACCTAGGCTTTAATTTACTTTAATATAAAAATCTAAGCCCATAATTTACTTAATTATCATTAATTTAGTTAAGTTTAAAATATAGACCCTTGATTACTTTAATTTAAAAATTTATCCCTTAATTTACTTAATTTCCATCTAAAAATATTTCATAAAAGTTTTCATTTAAAATTTTCATTTCTCACAGATGATAGTTATTCAAAAAATCTGACAATGAATTATTACTTTAATTTTAAAATTTTTACATTGATTTACTTTTTTAAAATTCTAGACCATTGATTACTCAAGTTTAAAATTTTAAACCTTAATTTACCTATTCATCCTTAATTTACTTAAGTTCCATCTAAATTTATTTCATAAAGATTTTCATCTAAAATTGTCATTGAAAATTAATTCATAAAAGTTCATTTAAAGTTTTCATTTTAAATTTTCATTTAGCATCAGATGTAGAGACATACAATTAATTTGAACAAGGAATTTATTATAATTGACATTGTTGAAGATCTTGAAAATCATCAGAGATATCATTGTGACTAAGATGAAGGCTTCTGTTTCCTGTATTTCTGACATATTTGATCCATTGATTTTGACTCGATTTGATGATTCTTCAACTTGTTCGACTTCAGTGACTTCGTTAGACATGTTTGAATTTGATGATTTTTTTGTATTGAATTTGATGATGATTTTCGAAAAAGTGAAAAGTAAAAGATTGTTTTTAATTTTTAATTTTAATTTTTTTAATTTAATAATATATGTTTAGTTCAATTATTAAATTGATAAAAGTGCTATTCGGAGGCACTACAGATAGTTATTCAAAATATCTTATAATAAATTATTAACTTAATTTAAAATTTTACATTAATTTACTTTAATTTAAAAATTTAGACCATAATTTACTTATCTGGAAATTTTAGACCTATATTTACTTAACTTTAAAATTTAGTCCTTGATTTACTTTATTACACACTTTATTTACTTAACTTTAAAAACTAGACCTTAATTTACATATTTATCTTAATTAACTTTATTTTACTTATTTGAGCCCGTTGATTACTTTAATTTAAAAATTTAGACTTTAATTTACTTAATTTAAAAATTCAGACCTTAATTTATTCTAATTTAAAAATTTAGACCCATAATTTCAGTGGCGGAGTTATATTTTAGTGCGTGGGGTCGAAGAAAATTTTCAGGGGGCGCC